>CAWVQI010000194.1:0-64890 GCA_963932335.1 Andrena marginata | reverse complement strand
AAATTTTAGCAAATTTAATTGAAACTATCTTCGATTTTTTGGATTTTTTAAAATTTTTATTTTTATGAACGAAATTTTAGCAAATCTAATTGAAACTATCTTTGATTTTTTTGGATTTTTATAAAATTTTTAAGTTTTATGAACTAAATTTTAGCAAATTTAATTAAGCTATCTTCTATTTTTTTGGATTTTCTTCCAAATTTTAATTTTTATGAACGAAACTTGATCAAATTTAATTGAAACTATCTTCGATTTTTTTGGATTTTTTTACAAATTTTAAATTTATGAACGAAATTTTAGCAAAGTTAAATAAAACTATCTTCGATTTTTTGGATTTTTTAAAATTTTTAATTTTTTATGAACGAAATTTTAGCAAATTTAATTGAAAGTATCTTTGATTTTTTTGGATTTTCTTAAAAATTTTTAAGTTTTATGAATGAAATTTTAGCAAATTTAATTTAAGCTATCTTCTATTTTTTTTTGGATATTCTTCCAAATTTTAATTTTTATGAACTAAATTTTAGCCAATTTAAATTCAAACTATCTTCGATTTTTGGATTTTTTTACAAATTTTAATTTTTATGAACGAAATTTTATCAATGTAATTGAAACTATCTTCGATTTTTTTGGATTTTTTTACAAATTTTAATTTTTATGAACGAAATTTTGGCAAATTTAATTGAAAATTATCTTCGATTTTTTTAAAATTTTTGTTTTTATGAACGAAATTTTAGCAAATTTAATTGAAACTACCTATGATTTTTGGATTTCTTAACGTTTTTAAGTTTTATGAATTAAATTTTAGCAAATTTAATTTAAGCTATCTTCTATTTTTTTTTATTTTTTTTACAAATATTAATTTTTATGGACGAAATTTTAGCAAATTTAATTGAAACTATCTTCGATTTTTTTGGATTTTTTTACAAATTTTAATTTTTATGGACGACATTTTAGCAAATTTAATTGAAACTATCTTCGATTTTTTGGATTTTCTTAAAATTTTTATTTTTATGAACGAAATTTTAGCAAACTTAATTGAAACTATGTTCGATTTTTTTGGAGTTTCTTTAAATTTTTAAGTTTTATGAACTAAATTTTAGCAAACTTAATTGAAACTATCTTCGACTTTTTTGGATTTTCTTTAAATTTTTATTTTTATGAACGAAATTTTAGCAAATTTAATTGAAACTATCTCGATTTTTTTGGATTTTGTTAAAATTTTTAATTTTTATGAACGAAATTTTAGCAAATTTAATTGAAACTATCTTCGATTTTTTGGATTTTTTTACAAATCTTAATTTTTATGGACGACATTTTAGCAAATTTAATTGAAACTATCTTTGATTTTTTTGGATTTTTTACAAATTTTAATTTTTATGAACGAAATTTTAGCAAATTTAATTGAAAATATCATTGATTTTTTTTGATTTTCTTAAAATTTTTAAGTTTTATTAACTAAATTTTAGCAAATTTAATTGAAACTATCTTCGATTTTTTTAAAATTTTTATTTTTATGAACGAAATTTTAGCAAATTTAATTGAAACTATCTTTGATTTTTTTGGATTTTCTTAAAATTTTTAAGTTTTATGAACCAAATTTTAGCAAATTTAATTTAAGCTATCTTCTATTTTTTTGGATTTTCTTCCAAATTTTAATTTTATGAACGAAATTTTAGCAAATTTAATTGAAACTATCTTCGATTTTTTTGGATTTTTTTACAAATATTAATTTTTATGGACGACATTTTAGCAAATTTAATTGAAAACTATCTACGATTTTTTACAAATTTTAATTTTTATGAACGATATTTTAGCAAATTTAATTGAAAGTATCTTTGCTTTTTTTTGGATTTCTTAAAATTTTTAAGTTTTATGAATGAAATTTTAGCAAATTTAATTTAAGCTAATCTTCAATTTTTTTGGATTTTCTTCCAAATTTTAATTTTTATGAACGAATTTTAGCAAATTTAATTTAAACTATCTTCTATTTTTTTGGATTTTCTTACAAATTTTAATTTTTATGAACGAAATTTTAGCAAATTTAATTGAAACTATCTTCGATTTTTTTGGATTTTTTTAAAATTTTTATTTTTATGAACGAAATTTTAGCAAATCTAATTGAAACTATCTTTGATTTTTTGGATTTTATAAAATTTTTAAGTTTTATGAACTAAATTTTAGCAAATTTAATTTAAGCTATCTTCTATTTTTTTGGATTTTCTTCCAAATTTTAATTTTTATGAACGAAACTTGATCAAATTTAATTGAAACTATCTTCGATTTTTTTGGATTTTTTTACAAATTTTAAATTTATGAACGAAATTTTAGCAAATTTAAATAAAACTATCTTCGATTTTTTTGGATTTTTAAAATTTTAATTTTTATGAACGAAATTTTAGCAAATTTAATTGAAAGTATCTTTGATTTTTTTGGATTTTCTTAAAATTTTAAGTTTTATGAATGAAATTTTAGCAAATTTAATTTAAGCTATCTTCTATTTTTTTGGATATTCTTCCAAATTTTAATTTTTATGAACTAAATTTTAGCCAATTTAATTCAAACTATCTTCGATTTTTTGGATTTTTTTACAAATTTTAATTTTTATGAACGAAATTTTATCAAATGTAATTGAAACTATCTTCGATTTTTTTGGATTTTTTTACAAATTTTAATTTTATGAACGAAATTTTGGCAAATTTAATTGAAAATATCTTCGATTTTTTAAAATTTTTGTTTTTATGAACGAAATTTTAGCAAATTTAATTGAAACTACCTATGATTTTTTGGATTTTCTTAACGTTTTTAAGTTTTAGGAATTAAATTTTAGCAAATTTAATTTAAGCTATCTTCTATTTTTTTTTATTTTTTTACAAATATTAATTTTTATGGACGAAATTTTAGCAAATTTAATTGAAACTATCTTCGATTATTTTGGATTTTTTTACAAATTTTCAATTTTTATGGACGACATTTTAGCAAATTTAATTGAAACTATCTTCGATTTTTTGGATTTTCTTAAAATTTTTATTTTTATGAACGAAATTTTAGCAAACTTAATTGAAACTATGTTCGATTTTTTTGGAGTTTCTTTAAATTTTTAAGTTTTATGAACTAAATTTTAGCAAACTTAATTGAAACTATCTTCGATTTTTTTGGATTTTCTTTAAATTTTTATTTTTATGAACGAAATTTTAGCAAATTTAATTGAAACTATCTTCGATTTTTTTGGATTTTGTTAAAATTTTAATTTTTATGAACGAAATTTTAGCAAATTTAATTGAAACTATCTTCGATTTTTTGGATTTTTTTACAAATCTTAATTTTTATGGACGACATTTTAGCAAATTTAATTGAAACTATCTTGATTTTTTTGGATTTTTTTACAAATTTTAATTTTTATGAACGAAATTTTAGCAAATTTAATTGAAATATCATTGATTTTTTTTGATTTTCTTAAAATTTTTAAGTTTTATTAACTAAATTTTAGCAAATTTAATTGAAACTATCTTCGATTTTTTTAAAATTTTTATTTTTATGAACGAAATTTTAGCAAATTTAATTGAAACTATCTTTGATTTTTTTTGGATTTTCTTAAAATTTTTAAGTTTTATGAACCAAATTTTAGCAAATTTAATTGAAACTATCTTCGATTTTTATGGATTTTTTTACAAATTTTAATTTTTATGAACGAAATTTTATCAAATGTAATTGAAACTCTCTTCGATTTTTTGGATTTTTTTACAAATTTTAATTTTTATGAACGAAATTTTGGCAAATTTAATTGAAAATATCTTCGATTTTTTTAAAATTTTTGTTTTCATGAACGAAATTTTAGCAAATTTAATTGAAACTATCTTTGATTTTTTTGGATTTTCTTAAAATTTTAAGTTTTATGAACCAAATTTTAGCAAATTTAATTGAAACTATCTTCGATTTTTTTGGATTTTTTAAAATTTTTATTTTTATGAACGAAATTTTAGCAAATCTAATTGAAACTATCTTTGATTTTTTTGGATTTTTATAAAATTTTTAAGTTTTATGAACTAAATTTTAGCAAATTTAATTTAAGCTATCTTCTATTTTTTTGGATTTTCTTCCAAATTTTAATTTTTATGAACGAAACTTGATCAAATTTAATTGAAACTATCTTCGATTTTTTTGGATTTTTTTACAAATTTTAAATTTATGAACGAAATTTTAGCAAAGTTAAATAAAACTATCTTCGATTTTTTTGGATTTTTTAAAATTTTAATTTTTATGAACGAAATTTTAGCAAATTTAATTGAAAGTATCTTTGATTTTTTTGGATTTTCTTAAAATTTTTAAGTTTTATGAATGAAATTTTAGCAAATTTAATTTAAGCTATCTTCTATTTTTTTTTGGATATTCTTCCAAATTTTAATTTTTATGAACTAAATTTTAGCCAATTTAATTCAAACTATCTTCGATTTTTTGGATTTTTTTACAAATTTTAATTTTTATGAACGAAATTTTATCAAATGTAATTGAAACTATCTTCGATTTTTTTGGATTTTTTTACAAATTTTAATTTTTATGAACGAAATTTTGGCAAATTTAATTGAAAATATCTTCGATTTTTTTAAAATTTTTGTTTTTATGAACGAAATTTTAGCAAATTTAATTGAAACTACCTATGATTTTTTGGATTTTCTTAACGTTTTTAAGTTTTATGAATTAAATTTTAGCAAATTTAATTTAAGCTATCTTCTATTTTTTTTTATTTTTTTTACAAATATTAATTTTTATGGACGAAATTTTAGCAAATTTAATTGAAACTATCTTCGATTTTTTTGGATTTTTTTACAAATTTTAATTTTTATGGACGACATTTTAGCAAATTTAATTGAAACTATCTTCGATTTTTTTGGATTTTCTTAAAATTTTTATTTTTATGAACGAAATTTTAGCAAACTTAATTGAAACTATGTTCGATTTTTTTGGAGTTTCTTTAAATTTTTAAGTTTTATGAACTAAATTTTAGCAAACTTAATTGAAACTATCTTCGACTTTTTTGGATTTTCTTTAAATTTTTATTTTTATGAACGAAATTTTAGCAAATTTAATTGAAACTATCTTCGATTTTTTTGGATTTTGTTAAAATTTTTAATTTTTATGAACGAAATTTTAGCAAATTTAATTGAAACTATCTTCGATTTTTTGGATTTTTTTACAAATCTTAATTTTTATGGACGACATTTTAGCAAATTTAATTGAAACTATCTTTGATTTTTTTGGATTTTTTTACAAATTTTAATTTTTATGAACGAAATTTTAGCAAATTTAATTGAAAATATCATTGATTTTTTTTGATTTTCTTAAAATTTTTAAGTTTTATTAACTAAATTTTAGCAAATTTAATTGAAACTATCTTCGATTTTTTTAAAATTTTTATTTTTATGAACGAAATTTTAGCAAATTTAATTGAAACTATCTTTGATTTTTTTGGATTTTCTTAAAATTTTTAAGTTTTATGAACCAAATTTTAGCAAATTTAATTTAAGCTATCTTCTATTTTTTTGGATTTTCTTCCAAATTTTAATTTTTATGAACGAAATTTTAGCAAATTTAATTGAAACTATCTTCGATTTTTTTGGATTTTTTTACAAATATTAATTTTTATGGACGACATTTTAGCAAATTTAATTGAAACTATCTACGATTTTTTTACAAATTTTAATTTTTATGAACGATATTTTAGCAAATTTAATTGAAAGTATCTTTGATTTTTTTGGATTTTCTTAAAATTTTTAAGTTTTATGAATGAAATTTTAGCAAATTTAATTTAAGCTATCTTCAATTTTTTTGGATTTTCTTCCAAATTTTAATTTTTATGAACGAAATTTTAGCAAATTTAATTTAAACTATCTTCTATTTTTTTGGATTTTCTTACAAATTTTAATTTTTATGAACGAAATTTTAGCAAATTTAATTGAAACTATCTTCGATTTTTTTGGATTTTTTTAAAATTTTTATTTTTATGAACGAAATTTTAGCAAATCTAATTGAAACTATCTTTGATTTTTTTGGATTTTTATAAAATTTTTAAGTTTTATGAACTAAATTTTAGCAAATTTAATTTAAGCTATCTTCTATTTTTTTGGATTTTCTTCCAAATTTTAATTTTTATGAACGAAACTTGATCAAATTTAATTGAAACTATCTTCGATTTTTTTGGATTTTTTTACAAATTTTAAATTTATGAACGAAATTTTAGCAAATTTAAATAAAACTATCTTCGATTTTTTTGGATTTTTTAAAATTTTAATTTTTATGAACGAAATTTTAGCAAATTTAATTGAAAGTATCTTTGATTTTTTTGGATTTTCTTAAAATTTTTAAGTTTTATGAATGAAATTTTAGCAAATTTAATTTAAGCTATCTTCTATTTTTTTTGGATATTCTTCCAAATTTTAATTTTTATGAACTAAATTTTAGCCAATTTAATTCAAACTATCTTCGATTTTTTGGATTTTTTTACAAATTTTAATTTTTATGAACGAAATTTTATCAAATGTAATTGAAACTATCTTCGATTTTTTTGGATTTTTTTACAAATTTTAATTTTTATGAACGAAATTTTGGCAAATTTAATTGAAAATATCTTCGATTTTTTTAAAATTTTTGTTTTTATGAACGAAATTTTAGCAAATTTAATTGAAACTACCTATGATTTTTTGGATTTTCTTAACGTTTTTAAGTTTTAGGAATTAAATTTTAGCAAATTTAATTTAAGCTATCTTCTATTTTTTTTTATTTTTTTTACAAATATTAATTTTTATGGACGAAATTTTAGCAAATTTAATTGAAACTATCTTCGATTATTTTGGATTTTTTTACAAATTTTAATTTTTATGGACGACATTTTAGCAAATTTAATTGAAACTATCTTCGATTTTTTTGGATTTTCTTAAAATTTTTATTTTTATGAACGAAATTTTAGCAAACTTAATTGAAACTATGTTCGATTTTTTTGGAGTTTCTTTAAATTTTTAAGTTTTATGAACTAAATTTTAGCAAACTTAATTGAAACTATCTTCGATTTTTTTGGATTTTCTTTAAATTTTTATTTTTATGAACGAAATTATAGCAAATTTAATTGAAACTATCTTCGATTTTTTTGGATTTTGTTAAAATTTTTAATTTTTATGAACGAAATTTTAGCAAATTTAATTGAAACTATCTTCGATTTTTTGGATTTTTTTACAAATCTTAATTTTTATGGACGACATTTTAGCAAATTTAATTGAAACTATCTTTGATTTTTTTGGATTTTTTTACAAATTTTAATTTTTATGAACGAAATTTTAGCAAATTTAATTGAAAATATCATTGATTTTTTTTGATTTTCTTAAAATTTTTAAGTTTTATTAACTAAATTTTAGCAAATTTAATTGAAACTATCTTCGATTTTTTTAAAATTTTTATTTTTATGAACGAAATTTTAGCAAATTTAATTGAAACTATCTTTGATTTTTTTTGGATTTTCTTAAAATTTTTAAGTTTTATGAACCAAATTTTAGCAAATTTAATTGAAACTATCTTCGATTTTTATGGATTTTTTTACAAATTTTAATTTTTATGAACGAAATTTTATCAAATGTAATTGAAACTCTCTTCGATTTTTTTGGATTTTTTTACAAATTTTAATTTTTATGAACGAAATTTTGGCAAATTTAATTGAAAATATCTTCGATTTTTTTAAAATTTTTGTTTTCATGAACGAAATTTTAGCAAATTTAATTGAAACTATCTTTGATTTTTTTGGATTTTCTTAAAATTTTAAGTTTTATGAACCAAATTTTAGCAAATTTAATTGAAACTATCTTCGATTTTTTTGGATTTTTTTAAAATTTTTATTTTTATGAACGAAATTTTAGCAAATCTAATTGAAACTATCTTTGATTTTTTTGGATTTTTATAAAATTTTTAAGTTTTATGAACTAAATTTTAGCAAATTTAATTTAAGCTATCTTCTATTTTTTTGGATTTTCTTCCAAATTTTAATTTTTATGAACGAAACTTGATCAAATTTAATTGAAACTATCTTCGATTTTTTTGGATTTTTTTACAAATTTTAAATTTATGAACGAAATTTTAGCAAATTTAATTAAAACTATCTTCGATTTTTTTGGATTTTTTAAAATTTTAATTTTTATGAACGAAATTTTAGCAAATTTAATTGAAAGTATCTTTGATTTTTTTGGATTTTCTTAAAATTTTTAAGTTTTATGAATGAAATTTTAGCAAATTTAATTTAAGCTATCTTCTATTTTTTTTTGGATATTCTTCCAAATTTTAATTTTTATGAACTAAATTTTAGCCAATTTAATTCAAACTATCTTCGATTTTTTGGATTTTTTTACAAATTTTAATTTTTATGAACGAAATTTTATCAAATGTAATTGAAACTATCTTCGATTTTTTTGGATTTTTTTACAAATTTTAATTTTTATGAACGAAATTTTGGCAAATTTAATTGAAAATATCTTCGATTTTTTTAAAATTTTTGTTTTTATGAACGAAATTTTAGCAAATTTAATTGAAACTACCTATGATTTTTTGGATTTTCTTAACGTTTTTAAGTTTTATGAATTAAATTTTAGCAAATTTAATTTAAGCTATCTTCTATTTTTTTTTATTTTTTTTACAAATATTAATTTTTATGAACGAAATTTTAGCAAATTTAATTGAAACTATCTTCGATTTTTTGGATTTTTTTACAAATCTTAATTTTTATGGACGACATTTTAGCAAATTTAATTGAAACTATCTTTGATTTTTTTGGATTTTTTTACCAATTTTAATTTTTATGAACGAAATTTTAGCAAATTTAATTGAAAATATCATTGATTTTTTTTGATTTTCTTAAAATTTTTAAGTTTTATTAACTAAATTTTAGCAAATTTAATTGAAACTATCTTCGATTTTTTTAAAATTTTTATTTTTATGAACGAAATTTTAGCAAATTTAATTGAAACTATCTTTGATTTTTTTGGATTTTCTTAAAATTTTTAAGTTTTATGAACCAAATTTTAGCAAATTTAATTGAAACTATCTTCGATTTTTATGGATTTTTTTACAAATTTTAATTTTTATGAACGAAATTTTATCAAATGTAATTGAAACTCTCTTCGATTTTTTTGGATTTTTTTACAAATTTTAATTTTTATGAACGAAATTTTGACAAATTTAATTGAAAATATCTTCGATTTTTTTAAAATTTTTGTTTTCATGAACGAAATTTTAGCAAATTTAATTGAAACTATCTTTGATTTTTTTGGATTTTCTTAAAATTTTTAAGTTTTATGAACCAAATTTTAGCAAATTTAATTTAAGCTATCTCCTATTTTTTTGGATTTTCTTCCAAATTTTAATTTTTATGAACGAAATTTTAGCAAATTTAATTGAAACTATCTTCGATTTTTTTGGATTTTTTACAAATTTTAATTTTTATGAACGAAATTTTAGCAAAATTAATTGAAACTATCTTCGATTTTTTTGGATTTTTTTACAAATCTTTATTTTTATGAACGAAATTTTAGCAAATTTAATTGAAACTATCTTTGATTTTTTTGGATTTTCTTAAAATTTTTAAGTTTTATGAACCAAATTTTAGCAAATTTAATTTAAGCTATCTTCTATTTTTTTGGATTTTCTTCCAAATTTTAATTTTTATGAACGAAATTTTAGCAAATTTAATTGAAACTATCTTCGATTTTTTTGGATTTTTTTACAAATATTAATTTTTATGGACGACATTTTAGCAAATTTAATTGAAACTATCTACGATTTTTTTACAAATTTTAATTTTTATGAACGATATTTTAGCAAATTTAATTGAAAGTATCATCGATTTTTTTAAAATTTTTATTTTTATGAACGAAATTTTAGCAAATTTAATTGAAACTATCTTTGATTTTTTTGGATTTTCTTAAAATTTTTAAGTTTTATGAACCAAATTTTAGCAAATTTAATTTAAGCTATCTTCTATTTTTTTGGATTTTCTTCCAAATTTTAATTTTTATGAACGAAATTTTAGCAAATTTAATTGAAACTATCTTCGATTTTTTTGGATTTTTTTACAAATATTAATTTTTATGGACGACATTTTAGCAAATTTAATTGAAACTATCTACGATTTTTTTACAAATTTTAATTTTTATGAACGATATTTTAGCAAATTTAATTGAAAGTATCTTTGATTTTTTTGGATTTTCTTAAAATTTTTAAGTTTTATGAATGAAATTTTAGCAAATTTAATTTAAGCTATCTTCAATTTTTTTGGATTTTCTTCCAAATTTTAATTTTTATGAACGAAATTTTAGCAAATTTAATTTAAACTATCTTCTATTTTTTTGGATTTTCTTACAAATTTTAATTTTTATGAACGAAATTTTAGCAAATTTAATTGAAACTATCTTCGATTTTTTTGGATTTTTTTAAAATTTTTATTTTTATGAACGAAATTTTAGCAAATCTAATTGAAACTATCTTTGATTTTTTTGGATTTTTATAAAATTTTTAAGTTTTATGAACTAAATTTTAGCAAATTTAATTTAAGCTATCTTCTATTTTTTTGGATTTTCTTCCAAATTTTAATTTTTATGAACGAAACTTGATCAAATTTAATTGAAACTATCTTCGATTTTTTTGGATTTTTTTACAAATTTTAAATTTATGAACGAAATTTTAGCAAATTTAAATAAAACTATCTTCGATTTTTTTGGATTTTTTAAAATTTTAATTTTTATGAACGAAATTTTAGCAAATTTAATTCAAACTATCTTCGATTTTTTGGATTTTTTTACAAATTTTAATTTTTATGAACGAAATTTTATCAAATGTAATTGAAACTATCTTCGATTTTTTTGGATTTTTTTACAAATTTTAATTTTTATGAACGAAATTTTGGCAAATTTAATTGAAAATATCTTCGATTTTTTAAAATTTTTGTTTTTATGAACGAAATTTTAGCAAATTTAATTGAAACTACCTATGATTTTTTGGATTTTCTTAACGTTTTTAAGTTTTATGAATTAAATTTTAGCAAATTTAATTTAAGCTATCTTCTATTTTTTTTTATTTTTTTTACAAATATTAATTTTTATGGACGAAATTTTAGCAAATTTAATTGAAACTATCTTCGATTATTTTGGATTTTTTTACAAATTTTAATTTTTATGGACGACATTTTAGCAAATTTAATTGAAACTATCTTCGATTTTTTTGGATTTTCTTAAAATTTTTATTTTTATGAACGAAATTTTAGCAAACTTAATTGAAACTATGTTCGATTTTTTTGGAGTTTCTTTAAATTTTTAAGTTTTATGAACTAAATTTTAGCAAACTTAATTGAAACTATCTTCGATTTTTTTGGATTTTCTTTAAATTTTTATTTTTATGAACGAAATTTTAGCAAATTTAATTGAAACTATCTTCGATTTTTTTGGATTTTGTTAAAATTTTTAATTTTTATGAACGAAATTTTAGCAAATTTAATTGAAACTATCTTCGATTTTTTGGATTTTTTTACAAATCTTAATTTTTATGGACGACATTTTAGCAAATTTAATTGAAACTATCTTTGATTTTTTTGGATTTTTTTACAAATTTTAATTTTTATGAACGAAATTTTAGCAAATTTAATTGAAAATATCATTGATTTTTTTTGATTTTCTTAAAATTTTTAAGTTTTATTAACTAAATTTTAGCAAATTTAATTGAAACTATCTTCGATTTTTTTAAAATTTTTATTTTTATGAACGAAATTTTAGCAAATTTAATTGAAACTATCTTTGATTTTTTTGGATTTTCTTAAAATTTTTAAGTTTTATGAACCAAATTTTAGCAAATTTAATTTAAGCTATCTTCTATTTTTTTGGATTTTCTTCCAAATTTTAATTTTTATGAACGAAATTTTAGCAAATTTAATTGAAACTATCTTCGATTTTTTTGGATTTTTTTACAAATATTAATTTTTATGGACGACATTTTAGCAAATTTAATTGAAACTATCTACGATTTTTTTACAAATTTTAATTTTTATGAACGATATTTTAGCAAATTTAATTGAAAGTATCTTTGATTTTTTTGGATTTTCTTAAAATTTTTAAGTTTTATGAATGAAATTTTAGCAAATTTAATTTAAGCTATCTTCAATTTTTTTGGATTTTCTTCCAAATTTTAATTTTTATGAACGAAATTTTAGCAAATTTAATTTAAACTATCTTCTATTTTTTTGGATTTTCTTACAAATTTTAATTTTTATGAACGAAATTTTAGCAAATTTAATTGAAACTATCTTCGATTTTTTTGGATTTTTTTAAAATTTTTATTTTTATGAACGAAATTTTAGCAAATCTAATTGAAACTATCTTTGATTTTTTTGGATTTTTATAAAATTTTTAAGTTTTATGAACTAAATTTTAGCAAATTTAATTTAAGCTATCTTCTATTTTTTTGGATTTTCTTCCAAATTTTAATTTTTATGAACGAAACTTGATCAAATTTAATTGAAACTATCTTCGATTTTTTTGGATTTTTTTACAAATTTTAAATTTATGAACGAAATTTTAGCAAATTTAAATAAAACTATCTTCGATTTTTTTGGATTTTTTAAAATTTTAATTTTTATGAACGAAATTTTAGCAAATTTAATTCAAACTATCTTCGATTTTTTGGATTTTTTTACAAATTTTAATTTTTATGAACGAAATTTTATCAAATGTAATTGAAACTATCTTCGATTTTTTTGGATTTTTTTACAAATTTTAATTTTTATGAACGAAATTTTGGCAAATTTAATTGAAAATATCTTCGATTTTTTTAAAATTTTTGTTTTTATGAACGAAATTTTAGCAAATTTAATTGAAACTACCTATGATTTTTTGGATTTTCTTAACGTTTTTAAGTTTTATGAATTAAATTTTAGCAAATTTAATTTAAGCTATCTTCTATTTTTTTTTATTTTTTTTACAAATATTAATTTTTATGGACGAAATTTTAGCAAATTTAATTGAAACTATCTTCGATTATTTTGGATTTTTTTACAAATTTTAATTTTTATGGACGACATTTTAGCAAATTTAATTGAAACTATCTTCGATTTTTTTGGATTTTCTTAAAATTTTTATTTTTATGAACGAAATTTTAGCAAACTTAATTGAAACTATGTTCGATTTTTTTGGAGTTTCTTTAAATTTTTAAGTTTTATGAACTAAATTTTAGCAAACTTAATTGAAACTATCTTCGATTTTTTTGGATTTTCTTTAAATTTTTATTTTTATGAACGAAATTTTAGCAAATTTAATTGAAACTATCTTCGATTTTTTTGGATTTTGTTAAAATTTTTAATTTTTATAACGAAATTTTAGCAAATTTAATTGAAACTATCTTCGATTTTTTGGATTTTTTTACAAATCTTAATTTTTATGGACGACATTTTAGCAAATTTAATTGAAACTATCTTTGATTTTTTTGGATTTTTTTACAAATTTTAATTTTTATGAACGAAATTTTAGCAAATTTAATTGAAAATATCATTGATTTTTTTTGATTTTCTTAAAATTTTTAAGTTTTATTAACTAAATTTTAGCAAATTTAATTGAAACTATCTTCGATTTTTTTGGATTTTTTTAAAATTTTAAGTTTTATGAACCAAATTTTAGCAAATTTAATTTAAGCTATCTTCTATTTTTTTTTGGATATTCTTCCAAATTTTAATTTTTATGAACTAAATTTTAGCAAATTTAATTGAAACTATCTTCGATTTTTTTGGATTTTTTTAAAATTTTAAGTTTTATGAACCAAATTTTAGCAAATTTAATTTAAGCTATCTTCAATTTTTTTGGATTTTCTTACAAATTTTAATTTTTATGAACGAAATTTTAGCAAATTTAATTGAAACTATCTTCTATTTTTTTGGATTTTCTTACAAATTTTAATTTTTATGAACGAAATTTTAGCAAATTTAATTGAAACTATCTTCGATTTTTTTGGATTTTTTTAAAATTTTTATTTTTATGAAAGAAATTTTAGCAAATCTAATTGAAACTATCTTTGATTTTTTTGGATTTTTATAAAATTTTTAAGTTTTATGAACTAAATTTTAGCAAATTTAATTTAAGCTATCTTCTATTTTTTTGGATTTTCTTCCAAATTTTAATTTTTATGAACGAAACTTGATCAAATTTAATTGAAACTATCTTCGATTTTTTTGGATTTTTTTACAAATTTTAAATTTATGAACGAAATTTTAGCAAATTTAATTAAAACTATCTTCGATTTTTTTGGATTTTTTAAAATTTTTGTTTTCATGAACGAAATTTTAGCAAATTTAATTGAAACTATCTTTGATTTTTTTGGATTTTCTTAAAATTTTTAAGTTTTATGAACCAAATTTTAGCAAATTTAATTTAAGCTATCTCCTATTTTTTTGGATTTTCTTCCAAATTTTAATTTTTATGAACGAAATTTTAGCAAATTTAATTGAAACTATCTTCGATTTTTTTGGATTTTTTTACAAATTTTAATTTTTATGAACGAAATTTTAGCAAAATTAATTGAAACTATCTTCGATTTTTTTGGATTTTTTTACAAATCTTTATTTTTATGAACGAAATTTTAGCAAATTTAATTGAAACTATCTTTGATTTTTTTGGATTTTCTTAAAATTTTTAAGTTTTATGAACCAAATTTTAGCAAATTTAATTTAAGCTATCTTCTATTTTTTTGGATTTTCTTCCAAATTTTAATTTTTATGAACGAAATTTTAGCAAATTTAATTGAAACTATCTTCGATTTTTTTGGATTTTTTTACAAATATTAATTTTTATGGACGACATTTTAGCAAATTTAATTGAAACTATCTACGATTTTTTTACAAATTTTAATTTTTATGAACGATATTTTAGCAAATTTAATTGAAAGTATCTTTGATTTTTTTGGATTTTCTTAAAATTTTTAAGTTTTATGAATGAAATTTTAGCAAATTTAATTTAAGCTATCTTCAATTTTTTTGGATTTTCTTCCAAATTTTAATTTTTATGAACGAAATTTTAGCAAATTTAATTTAAACTATCTTCTATTTTTTTGGATTTTCTTACAAATTTTAATTTTTATGAACGAAATTTTAGCAAATTTAATTGAAACTATCTTCGATTTTTTTGGATTTTTTTAAAATTTTTATTTTTATGAACGAAATTTTAGCAAATCTAATTGAAACTATCTTTGATTTTTTTGGATTTTTATAAAATTTTTAAGTTTTATGAACTAAATTTTAGCAAATTTAATTTAAGCTATCTTCTATTTTTTTGGATTTTCTTCCAAATTTTAATTTTTATGAACGAAACTTGATCAAATTTAATTGAAACTATCTTCGATTTTTTTGGATTTTTTTACAAATTTTAAATTTATGAACGAAATTTTAGCAAATCTAATTGAAACTATCTTTGATTTTTTTGGATTTTTATAAAATTTTTAAGTTTTATGAACTAAATTTTAGCAAATTTAATTTAAGCTATCTTCTATTTTTTTGGATTTTCTTCCAAATTTTAATTTTTATGAACGAAACTTGATCAAATTTAATTGAAACTATCTTCGATTTTTTTGGATTTTTTTACAAATTTTAAATTTATGAACGAAATTTTAGCAAATTTAAATAAAACTATCTTCGATTTTTTTGGATTTTTTAAAATTTTAATTTTTATGAACGAAATTTTAGCAAATTTAATTCAAACTATCTTCGATTTTTTGGATTTTTTTACAAATTTTAATTTTTATGAACGAAATTTTATCAAATGTAATTGAAACTATCTTCGATTTTTTTGGATTTTTTTACAAATTTTAATTTTTATGAACGAAATTTTGGCAAATTTAATTGAAAATATCTTCGATTTTTTTAAAATTTTTGTTTTTATGAACGAAATTTTAGCAAATTTAATTGAAACTACCTATGATTTTTTGGATTTTCTTAACGTTTTTAAGTTTTATGAATTAAATTTTAGCAAATTTAATTTAAGCTATCTTCTATTTTTTTTTATTTTTTTTACAAATATTAATTTTTATGGACGAAATTTTAGCAAATTTAATTGAAACTATCTTCGATTTTTTTGGATTTTTTTAAAATTTTTATTTTTATGAAAGAAATTTTAGCAAATCTAATTGAAACTATCTTTGATTTTTTTGGATTTTTATAAAATTTTTAAGTTTTATGAACTAAATTTTAGCAAATTTAATTTAAGCTATCTTCTATTTTTTTGGATTTTCTTCCAAATTTTAATTTTTATGAACGAAACTTGATCAAATTTAATTGAAACTATCTTCGATTTTTTTGGATTTTTTTACAAATTTTAAATTTATGAACGAAATTTTAGCAAATTTAATTAAAACTATCTTCGATTTTTTTGGATTTTTTAAAATTTTTGTTTTCATGAACGAAATTTTAGCAAATTTAATTGAAACTATCTTTGATTTTTTTGGATTTTCTTAAAATTTTTAAGTTTTATGAACCAAATTTTAGCAAATTTAATTTAAGCTATCTCCTATTTTTTTGGATTTTCTTCCAAATTTTAATTTTTATGAACGAAATTTTAGCAAATTTAATTGAAACTATCTTCGATTTTTTTGGATTTTTTTACAAATTTTAATTTTTATGAACGAAATTTTAGCAAAATTAATTGAAACTATCTTCGATTTTTTTGGATTTTTTTACAAATCTTTATTTTTATGAACGAAATTTTAGCAAATTTAATTGAAACTATCTTTGATTTTTTTGGATTTTCTTAAAATTTTTAAGTTTTATGAACCAAATTTTAGCAAATTTAATTTAAGCTATCTTCTATTTTTTTGGATTTTCTTCCAAATTTTAATTTTTATGAACGAAATTTTAGCAAATTTAATTGAAACTATCTTCGATTTTTTTGGATTTTTTTACAAATATTAATTTTTATGGACGACATTTTAGCAAATTTAATTGAAACTATCTACGATTTTTTTACAAATTTTAATTTTTATGAACGATATTTTAGCAAATTTAATTGAAAGTATCTTTGATTTTTTTGGATTTTCTTAAAATTTTTAAGTTTTATGAATGAAATTTTAGCAAATTTAATTTAAGCTATCTTCAATTTTTTTGGATTTTCTTCCAAATTTTAATTTTTATGAACGAAATTTTAGCAAATTTAATTTAAACTATCTTCTATTTTTTTGGATTTTCTTACAAATTTTAATTTTTATGAACGAAATTTTAGCAAATTTAATTGAAACTATCTTCGATTTTTTTGGATTTTTTTAAAATTTTTATTTTTATGAACGAAATTTTAGCAAATCTAATTGAAACTATCTTTGATTTTTTTGGATTTTTATAAAATTTTTAAGTTTTATGAACTAAATTTTAGCAAATTTAATTTAAGCTATCTTCTATTTTTTTGGATTTTCTTCCAAATTTTAATTTTTATGAACGAAACTTGATCAAATTTAATTGAAACTATCTTCGATTTTTTTGGATTTTTTTACAAATTTTAAATTTATGAACGAAATTTTAGCAAATTTAATTAAAACTATCTTCGATTTTTTTGGATTTTTTAAAATTTTAATTTTTATGAACGAAATTTTAGCAAATTTAATTGAAAGTATCTTTGATTTTTTTGGATTTTCTTAAAATTTTTAAGTTTTATGAATGAAATTTTAGCAAATTTAATTTAAGCTATCTTCTATTTTTTTTTGGATATTCTTCCAAATTTTAATTTTTATGAACTAAATTTTAGCCAATTTAATTCAAACTATCTTCGATTTTTTGGATTTTTTTACAAATTTTAATTTTTATGAACGAAATTTTATCAAATGTAATTGAAACTATCTTCGATTTTTTTGGATTTTTTTACAAATTTTAATTTTTATGAACGAAATTTTGGCAAATTTAATTGAAAATATCTTCGATTTTTTTAAAATTTTTGTTTTTATGAACGAAATTTTAGCAAATTTAATTGAAACTACCTATGATTTTTTGGATTTTCTTAACGTTTTTAAGTTTTATGAATTAAATTTTAGCAAATTTAATTTAAGCTATCTTCTATTTTTTTTTATTTTTTTTACAAATATTAATTTTTATGGACGAAATTTTAGCAAATTTAATTGAAACTATCTTCGATTTTTTTGGATTTTTTTACAAATTTTAATTTTTATGGACGACATTTTAGCAAATTTAATTGAAACTATCTTCGATTTTTTTGGATTTGCTTAAAATTTTTATTTTTATGAACGAAATTTTAGCAAACTTAATTGAAACTATGTTCGATTTTTTTGGAGTTTCTTTAAATTTTTAAGTTTTATGAACTAAATTTTAGCAAACTTAATTGAAACTATCTTCGATTTTTTTGGATTTTCTTTAAATTTTTATTTTTATGAACGAAATTTTAGCAAATTTAATTGAAACTATCTTCGATTTTTTTGGATTTTGTTAAAATTTTTAATTTTTATGAACGAAATTTTAGCAAATTTAATTGAAACTATCTTCGATTTTTTGGATTTTTTTACAAATCTTAATTTTTATGGACGACATTTTAGCAAATTTAATTGAAACTATCTTTGATTTTTTTGGATTTTTTTACAAATTTTAATTTTTATGAACGAAATTTTAGCAAATTTAATTGAAAATATCATTGATTTTTTTTGATTTTCTTAAAATTTTTAAGTTTTATTAACTAAATTTTAGCAAATTTAATTGAAACTATCTTCGATTTTTTTAAAATTTTTATTTTTATGAACGAAATTTTAGCAAATTTAATTGAAACTATCTTTGATTTTTTTTGGATTTTCTTAAAATTTTTAAGTTTTATGAACCAAATTTTAGCAAATTTAATTGAAACTATCTTCGATTTTTATGAATTTTTTTACAAATTTTAATTTTTATGAACGAAATTTTATCAAATGTAATTGAAACTCTCTTCGATTTTTTTGGATTTTTTTACAAATTTTAATTTTTATGAACGAAATTTTGGCAAATTTAATTGAAAATATCTTCGATTTTTTTAAAATTTTTGTTTTCATGAACGAAATTTTAGCAAATTTAATTGAAACTATCTTTGATTTTTTTGGATTTTCTTAAAATTTTTAAGTTTTATGAACCAAATTTTAACAAATTTTATTTAACTATCTTCTAATTTTTTGGATTTTCTTCAAAATTTTAATTTTTATGAACGAAATTTTAGCAAATTTAATTGAAACTATCTTCGATTTTTTTGGATTTTTTTACAAATTTTAATTTTTATGAACGAAATTTTAGCAAAATTAATTGAAACTATCTTCGATTTTTTTACAAATCTTTATTTTTATGAACGAAATTTTAGCAAATTTAATTGAAACTATCTTTGATTTTTTTGGATTTTCTTAAAATTTTTAAGTTTTATGAACCAAATTTTAGCAAATTTAATTTAAGCTATCTTCTATTTTTTTTTATTTTTTTTACAAATATTAATTTTTATGGACGAAATTTTAGCAAATTTAATTGAAACTATCTTCGATTTTTTTGGATTTTTTTACAAATTTTAATTTTTATGAACGAAATTTTAGCAAACTTAATTGAAACTATCGTCGATTTTTTTAGATTTTCTTATAATTTTTAAGTTTTATGAACGAAATTTTAGCAAATTTAATTGAAACTATCTTCGATTTTTTATTATTTTTTTAAATATTTTATTTTTATGAACGAAATTTTAGCAAATTTAATTGAAACTATCTTTGATTTTTTTGGATTTTCTTAAAAATTTTTAATTTTATGAATTAAATTTTAGCAAATTTAATTTAAGCTATCTTCTATTTTTTTTTATTTTTTTTACAAATATTAATTTTTATGGACGAAATTTTAGCAAATTTAATTGAAACTATCTTCGATTTTTTTGGATTTTTTTACAAATTTTAATTTTTATGAACGAAATTTTAGAAAACTTAATTGAAACTATCGTCGATTTTTTTGGATTTTCTTTAAATTTTTAAGTTTTATGAACGAAATTTTAGCAAATTTAATTGAAACTATCTTTGATTTTTTTGGATTTTTTTAAAATTTTTATTTTTATGAACGAAATTTTAGCAAATTTAATTGAAACTATCTTTGATTTTTTTGGATTTTCTTAAAATTTTTAAGTTTTATGAACCAAATTTTAGCAAATTTAATTTAAGCTATCTTCTATTTTTTTGGATTTTCTTCCAAATTTTAATTTTTATGAACGAAATTTTAGCAAATTTAATTGAAACTATCTTCGATTTTTTTGGATTTTTTTACAAATTTTAATTTTTATGAACGAAATTTTAGCAAAATTAATTGAAACTATCTTCGATTTTTTTGGATTTTTTTACAAATCTTTATTTTTATGAACGAAATTTTAGCAAATTTAATTGAAACTATCTTTGATTTTTTTGGATTTTCTTAAAATTTTTCAGTTTTATGAACCAAATTTTAGCAAATTTAATTTAAGCTATCTTCTATTTTTTTTTTATTTTTTTTACAAATATTAATTTTTATGGACGAAATTTTAGCAAATTTAATTGAAACTATCTTCGATTTTTTTGGATTTTTTTACAAATTTTAATTTTTATGAACGAAATTTTAGCAAACTTAATTGAAACTATCGTCGATTTTTTTAGATTTTCTTATAATTTTTAAGTTTTATGAACGAAATTTTAGCAAATTTAATTGAAACTATCTTCGATTTTTTATTATTTTTTTAAATATTTTATTTTTATGAACGAAATTTTAGCAAATTTAATTGAAACTATCTTTGATTTTTTTGGATTTTCTTAAAAATTTTAAGTTTTATGAAACAAATTTTAGCAAATTTAATTTAAGCTATCTTCTATTTTTTTGGATTTTCTTCCAAATTTTAATTTTTATGAACGAAATTTTAGCAAATTTAATTGAAACTATCTTCGATTTTTTTGGATTTTTTTACAAATATTAATTTTTATGGACGACATTTTAGCAAATTAAATTGAAACTATCTTCGATTTTTTTGGATTTTTTTACAAATTTTAATTTTTATGAACGAAATTTTAGCAAATTTAATTGAAACTATCTTCGATTTTTTTGGATTTTCTTAAAATTTTTATTTTTATGAACGAAATTTTAGCAAACTTAATTGAAACTATCTTCGATTTTTTTGGATTTTCTTTAAATTTTTAAGTTTTATGAACTAAATTTTAGCAAACTTAATTGAAACTATCTTCGATTTTTTTGGATTTTCTTTAAATTTTTATTTTTATGAACGAAATTTTAGCAAATTTAATTGAAACTATCTTCGATTTTTTTGGATTTTTTTACAAATTTTAATTTTTATGAACGAAATTTTAGCAAAATTAATTGAAACTATCTTCGATTTTTTTACAAATCTTTATTTTAATAAACGAAATTTTAGCAAATTTAAATGAAACTATCTTTGATTTTTTTGGATTTTCTTAAAATTTTTAAGTTTTATGAACCAAATTTTAGCAAATTTAATTTAAGCTATCTTCTATTTTTTTTTATTTTTTTTACAAATATTAATTTTTATGGACGAAATTTTAGCAAATTTAATTGAAACTATCTTCGATTTTTTTGGATTTTTTTACAAATTTTAATTTTTATGAACGAAATTTTAGCAAATTTAATTGAAACTATCTTCGATTTTTTTGGATTTTTTAAAATTTTAATTTTTATGAACGAAATTTTAGCAAATTTAATGGAAAGTATCTTTGATTTTTTTTGGATTTTCTTAAAATTTTTAAGTTTTATGAACCAAATTTTAGCAAATTTAATTGAAACTATCTTCGATTTTTATGGATTTTTTTACAAATTTTAATTTTTATGAACGAAATTTTATCAAATGTAATTGAAACTCTCTTCGATTTTTTTGGATTTTTTTACAAATTTTAATTTTTATGAACGAAATTTTAGCAAATTTAATTGAAAATATCATTGATTTTTTTTGATTTTCTTAAAATTTTTAAGTTTTATTAACTAAATTTTAGCAAATTTAATTGAAACTATCTTCGATTTTTTTAAAATTTTTATTTTTATGAACGAAATTTTAGCAAATTTAATTGAAACTATCTTTGATTTTTTTTGGATTTTCTTAAAATTTTTAAGTTTTATGAACCAAATTTTAGCAAATTTAATTGAAACTATCTTCGATTTTTATGGATTTTTTTACAAATTTTAATTTTTATGAACGAAATTTTATCAAATGTAATTGAAACTCTCTTCGATTTTTTTGGATTTTTTTACAAATTTTAATTTTTATGAACGAAATTTTGGCAAATTTAATTGAAAATATCTTCGATTTTTTTAAAATTTTTGTTTTCATGAACGAAATTTTAGCAAATTTAATTGAAACTATCTTTGATTTTTTTGTATTTTCTTAAAATTTTTATTTTTATGAACGAAATTTTAGCAAATCTAATTGAAACTATCTTTGATTTTTTTGGATTTTTATAAAATTTTTAAGTTTTATGAACTAAATTTTAGCAAATTTAATTTAAGCTATCTTCTATTTTTTTGGATTTTCTTCCAAATTTTAATTTTTATGAACGAAACTTGATCAAATTTAATTGAAACTATCTTCGATTTTTTTGGATTTTTTTACAAATTTTAAATTTATGAACGAAATTTTAGCAAATTTAATTAAAACTATCTTCGATTTTTTTGGATTTTTTAAAATTTTAATTTTTATGAACGAAATTTTAGCAAATTTAATTGAAAGTATCTTTGATTTTTTTGGATTTTCTTAAAATTTTTAAGTTTTATGAATGAAATTTTAGCAAATTTAATTTAAGCTATCTTCTATTTTTTTTTGGATATTCTTCCAAATTTTAATTTTTATGAACTAAATTTTAGCCAATTTAATTCAAACTATCTTCGATTTTTTGGATTTTTTTACAAATTTTAATTTTTATGAACGAAATTTTATCAAATGTAATTGAAACTATCTTCGATTTTTTTGGATTTTTTTACAAATTTTAATTTTTATGAACGAAATTTTGGCAAATTTAATTGAAAATATCTTCGATTTTTTTAAAATTTTTGTTTTTATGAACGAAATTTTAGCAAATTTAATTGAAACTACCTATGATTTTTTGGATTTTCTTAACGTTTTTAAGTTTTATGAATTAAATTTTAGCAAATTTAATTTAAGCTATCTTCTATTTTTTTTTATTTTTTTTACAAATATTAATTTTTATGGACGAAATTTTAGCAAATTTAATTGAAACTATCTTCGATTTTTTTGGATTTTTTTACAAATTTTAATTTTTATGGACGACATTTTAGCAAATTTAATTGAAACAATCTTCGATTTTTTTGGATTTTCTTAAAATTTTTATTTTTATGAACGAAATTTTAGCAAACTTAATTGAAACTATGTTCGATTTTTTGGATTTTTTTACAAATCTTAATTTTTATGGACGACATTTTAGCAAATTTAATTGAAACTATCTTTGATTTTTTTGGATTTTTTTACAAATTTTAATTTTTATGAACGAAATTTTAGCAAATTTAATTGAAAATATCATTGATTTTTTTTGATTTTCTTAAAATTTTTAAGTTTTATTAACTAAATTTTAGCAAATTTAATTGAAACTATCTTCGATTTTTTTAAAATTTTTATTTTTATGAACGAAATTTTAGCAAATTTAATTGAAACTATCTTTGATTTTTTTTGGATTTTCTTAAAATTTTTAAGTTTTATGAACCAAATTTTAGCAAATTTAATTGAAACTATCTTCGATTTTTATGGATTTTTTTACAAATTTTAATTTTTATGAACGAAATTTTATCAAATGTAATTGAAACTCTCTTCGATTTTTTTGGATTTTTTTACAAATTTTAATTTTTATGAACGAAATTTTGGCAAATTTAATTGAAAATATCTTCGATTTTTTTAAAATTTTTGTTTTCATGAACGAAATTTTAGCAAATTTAATTGAAACTATCTTTGATTTTTTTGGATTTTCTTAAAATTTTTAAGTTTTATGAACCAAATTTTAGCAAATTTTATTTAACTATCTTCTAATTTTTTGGATTTTCTTCAAAATTTTAATTTTTATGAACGAAATTTTAGCAAATTTAATTGAAACTATCTTCGATTTTTTTGGATTTTTTTACAAATTTTAATTTTTATGAACGAAATTTTAGCAAAATTAATTGAAACTATCTTCGATTTTTTTACAAATCTTTATTTTTATGAACGAAATTTTAGCAAATTTAATTGAAACTATCTTTGATTTTTTTGGATTTTCTTAAAATTTTTAAGTTTTATGAACCAAATTTTAGCAAATTTAATTTAAGCTATCTTCTATTTTTTTTATTTTTTTTACAAATATTAATTTTTATGGACGAAATTTTATCAAATGTAATTGAAACTATCTTCGATTTTTTTGGATTTTTTTACAAATTTTAATTTTTATGAACGAAATTTTGGCAAATTTAATTGAAAATATCTTCGATTTTTTTAAAATTTTTGTTTTTATGAACGAAATTTTAGCAAATTTAATTGAAACTACCTATGATTTTTTGGATTTTCTTAACGTTTTTAAGTTTTATGAATTAAATTTTAGCAAATTTAATTTAAGCTATCTTCTATTTTTTTTTATTTTTTTTACAAATATTAATTTTTATGGACGAAATTTTAGCAAATTTAATTGAAACTATCTTCGATTTTTTTGGATTTTTTTACAAATTTTAATTTTTATGGACGACATTTTAGCAAATTTAATTGAAACAATCTTCGATTTTTTTGGATTTTCTTAAAATTTTTATTTTTATGAACGAAATTTTAGCAAACTTAATTGAAACTATGTTCGATTTTTTGGATTTTTTTACAAATCTTAATTTTTATGGACGACATTTTAGCAAATTTAATTGAAACTATCTTTGATTTTTTTGGATTTTTTTACAAATTTTAATTTTTATGAACGAAATTTTAGCAAATTTAATTGAAAATATCATTGATTTTTTTTGATTTTCTTAAAATTTTTAAGTTTTATTAACTAAATTTTAGCAAATTTAATTGAAACTATCTTCGATTTTTTTAAAATTTTTATTTTTATGAACGAAATTTTAGCAAATTTAATTGAAACTATCTTTGATTTTTTTTGGATTTTCTTAAAATTTTTAAGTTTTATGAACCAAATTTTAGCAAATTTAATTGAAACTATCTTCGATTTTTATGGATTTTTTTACAAATTTTAATTTTTATGAACGAAATTTTATCAAATGTAATTGAAACTCTCTTCGATTTTTTTGGATTTTTTTACAAATTTTAATTTTTATGAACGAAATTTTGGCAAATTTAATTGAAAATATCTTCGATTTTTTTAAAATTTTTGTTTTCATGAACGAAATTTTAGCAAATTTAATTGAAACTATCTTTGATTTTTTTGGATTTTCTTAAAATTTTTAAGTTTTATGAACCAAATTTTAGCAAATTTTATTTAACTATCTTCTAATTTTTTGGATTTTCTTCAAAATTTTAATTTTTATGAACGAAATTTTAGCAAATTTAATTGAAACTATCTTCGATTTTTTTGGATTTTTTTACAAATTTTAATTTTTATGAACGAAATTTTAGCAAAATTAATTGAAACTATCTTCGATTTTTTTACAAATCTTTATTTTTATGAACGAAATTTTAGCAAATTTAATTGAAACTATCTTTGATTTTTTTGGATTTTCTTAAAATTTTTAAGTTTTATGAACCAAATTTTAGCAAATTTAATTTAAGCTATCTTCTATTTTTTTTATTTTTTTTACAAATATTAATTTTTATGGACGAAATTTTAGCAAATTTAATTGAAACTATCTTCGATTTTTTTGGATTTTTTTACAAATTTTAATTTTTATGAACGAAATTTTAGCAAACTTAATTGAAACTATCGTCGATTTTTTTAGATTTTCTTATAATTTTTAAGTTTTATGAACGAAATTTTAGCAAATTTAATTGAAACTATCTTCGATTTTTTATTATTTTTTTAAATATTTTATTTTTATGAACGAAATTTTGGCAAATTTAATTGAAAATATCTTCGATTTTTTTGGATTTTCTTAAAAATTTTTAATTTTATGAATTAAATTTTAGCAAATTTAATTTAAGCTATCTTCTATTTTTTTTTATTTTTTTTACAAATATTAATTTTTATGGACGAAATTTTAGCAAATTTAATTGAAACTATCTTCGATTTTTTTGGATTTTTTTACAAATTTTAATTTTTATGAACGAAATTTTAGCAAACTTAATTGAAACTATCGTCGATTTTTTTAGATTTTCTTATAATTTTTAAGTTTTATGAACGAAATTTTAGCAAATTTAATTGAAACTATCTTCGATTTTTTATTATTTTTTTAAATATTTTATTTTTATGAACGAAATTTTAGCAAATTTAATTGAAACTATCTTTGATTTTTTTGGATTTTCTTAAAAATTTTAAGTTTTATGAAACAAATTTTAGCAAATTTAATTTAAGCTATCTTCTATTTTTTTGGATTTTCTTCCAAATTTTAATTTTTATGAACGAAATTTTAGCAAATTTAATTGAAACTATCTTCGATTTTTTTGGATTTTTTTACAAATATTAATTTTTATGGACGACATTTTAGCAAATTAAATTGAAACTATCTTCGATTTTTTTGGATTTTTTTACAAATTTTAATTTTTATGAACGAAATTTTAGCAAATTTAATTGAAACTATCTTCGATTTTTTTGGATTTTCTTAAAATTTTTATTTTTATGAACGAAATTTTAGCAAACTTAATTGAAACTATCTTCGATTTTTTTGGATTTTCTTTAAATTTTTAAGTTTTATGAACTAAATTTTAGCAAACTTAATTGAAACTATCTTCGATTTTTTTGGATTTTCTTTAAATTTTTATTTTTATGAACGAAATTTTAGCAAATTTAATTGAAACTATCTTCGATTTTTTTGGATTTTTTTACAAATTTTAATTTTTATGAACGAAATTTTAGCAAAATTAATTGAAACTATCTTCGATTTTTTTACAAATCTTTATTTTTATAAACGAAATTTTAGCAAATTTAATTGAAACTATCTTTGATTTTTTTGGATTTTCTTAAAATTTTTAAGTTTTATGAACCAAATTTTAGCAAATTTAATTTAAGCTATCTTCTATTTTTTTTTATTTTTTTTACAAATATTAATTTTTATGGACGAAATTTTAGCAAATTTAATTGAAACTATCTTCGATTTTTTTGGATTTTTTTACAAATTTTAATTTTTATGAACGAAATTTTAGCAAACTTAATTGAAACTATCGTCGATTTTTTTACAAATCTTTATTTTTATGAACGAAATTTTAGCAAATTTAATTGAAACTATCTTTGATTTTTTTGGATTTTCTTAAAATTTTTAATTTTATGAATTAAATTTTAGCAAATTTAATTTAAGCTATCTTCTATTTTTTTTTATTTTTTTTACAAATATTAATTTTTATGGACGAAATTTTAGCAAATTTAATTGAAACTATCTTCGATTTTTTTGGATTTTTTTACAAATTTTAATTTTTATGAACGAAATTTTAGCAAATTTAATTGAAAATATCATTGATTTTTTTTGATTTTCTTAAAATTTTTAAGTTTTATTAACTAAATTTTAGCAAATTTAATTTAAGCTATCTTCGATTTTTTTGGATTTTCTTACAAATTTTAATTTTTATGAACGAAATTTTAGCAAATTTAATTGAAACTATCTTCGATTTTTTTGGATTTTTTTAAATTTTTATTTTTTTGGACGAAATTTTAGCAAATTTAATTGAAAGTATCTTTGATTTTTTGGATTTTCTTAAAATTTTTAAGTTTTATGAACCAAATTTTAGCAAATTTAATTTAAGCTATTTTCAATTTTTTTGGATTTTCTTCCAAATTTTAATTTTTATGAACGAAATTTTAGCAAATTTAATTTAAACTATCTTCGATTTTTTTGGATTTTTTTACAAATATTAATTCTTATGGACGACATTTTAGCAAATTTTATTGAAACTATCTTTGATTTTTTTGGATTTTTTTTATAAATTTTAATTTTTATGAACGAAATTTTAGCAAATTTAATTGAAACTATCATTGATTTTTTTTGATTTTCTTAAAATTTTTAAGTTTTATTAACTAAATTTTAGCAAATTTAATTTAAGCTATCTTCGATTTTTTTGGATTTTCTTACAAATTTTAATTTTTATGAACGAAATTTTAGCAAATTTAATTGAAACTATCTTCGATTTTTTTGGATTTTTATAAAATTTTTATTTTTTTGGACGAAATTTTAGCAAATTTAATTGAAAGTATCTTTGATTTTTTGGATTTTCTTAAAATTTTTAAGTTTTATGAACCAAATTTTAGCAAATTTAATTTAAGCTATTTTCAATTTTTTTGGATTTTCTTCCAAATTTTAATTTTTATGAACGAAATTTTAGCAAATTTAATTGAAACTATCATTGATTTTTTTTGATTTTCTTAAAATTTTTAAGTTTTATTAACTAAATTTTAGCAAATTTAATTTAAGCTATCTTCGATTTTTTTGGATTTTCTTACAAATTTTAATTTTTATGAACGAAATTTTAGCAAATTTAATTGAAACTATCTTCGATTTTTTTGGATTTTTTTACAAATTTTAATTTTTATGAACGAAATTTTAGCAAAATTAATTGAAACTATCTTCGATTTTTTTACAAATCTTTATTTTTATAAACGAAATTTTAGCAAATTTAATTGAAACTATCTTTGATTTTTTTGGATTTTCTTAAAATTTTTAAGTTTTATGAACCAAATTTTAGCAAATTTAATTTAAGCTATCTTCTATTTTTTTTTATTTTTTTTTACAAATATTAATTTTTATGGACGAAATTTTAGCAAATTTAATTGAAACTATCTTCGATTTTTTTGGATTTTTTTACAAATTTTAATTTTTATGAACGAAATTTTAGCAAACTTAATTGAAACTATCGTCGATTTTTTTACAAATCTTTATTTTTATGAACGAAATTTTAGCAAATTTAATTGAAACTATCTTTGATTTTTTTGGATTTTCTTAAAATTTTTAAGTTTTATGAACCAAATTTTAGCAAATTTAATTTAAGCTATCTTCTATTTTTTTTTATTTTTTTTACAAATATTAATTTTTATGGACGAAATTTTAGCAAATTTAATTGAAACTATCTTCGATTTTTTTGGATTTTTTTAAAATTTTAAGTTTTATGAACCAAATTTTAGCAAATTTAATTTAAGCTATCTTCAATTTTTTTGGATTTTCTTACAAATTTTAATTTTTATGAACGAAATTTTAGCAAATTTAATTGAAACTATCTTTGATTTTTTTTGATTTTCTTAAAATTTTTAAGTTTTATTAACTAAATTTTAGCAAATTTAATTTAAGCTATCTTCGATTTTTTTGGATTTTCTTACAAATTTTAATTTTTATGAACGAAATTTTAGCAAATTTAATTGAAACTATCTTCGATTTTTTGGATTTTTTTACAAATCTTAATTTTTATGGACGACATTTTAGCAAATTTAATTGAAACTATCTTTGATTTTTTTGGATTTTTTTACAAATTTTAATTTTTATGAACGAAATTTTAGCAAATTTAATTGAAAATATCATTGATTTTTTTTGATTTTCTTAAAATTTTTAAGTTTTATTAACTAAATTTTAGCAAATTTAATTGAAACTATCTTCGATTTTTTTAAAATTTTTATTTTTATGAACGAAATTTTAGCAAATTTAATTGAAACTATCTTTGATTTTTTTGGATTTTCTTAAAATTTTTAAGTTTTATGAACCAAATTTTAGCAAATTTAATTTAAGCTATCTTCTATTTTTTTGGATTTTCTTCCAAATTTTAATTTTTATGAACGAAATTTTAGCAAATTTAATTGAAACTATCTTCGATTTTTTTGGATTTTTTTACAAATATTAATTTTTATGGACGACATTTTAGCAAATTTAATTGAAACTATCTACGATTTTTTTACAAATTTTAATTTTTATGAACGATATTTTAGCAAATTTAATTGAAAGTATCTTTGATTTTTTTGGATTTTCTTAAAATTTTTAAGTTTTATGAATGAAATTTTAGCAAATTTAATTTAAGCTATCTTCAATTTTTTTGGATTTTCTTCCAAATTTTAATTTTTATGAACGAAATTTTAGCAAATTTAATTTAAACTATCTTCTATTTTTTTGGATTTTCTTACAAATTTTAATTTTTATGAACGAAATTTTAGCAAATTTAATTGAAACTATCTTCGATTTTTTTGGATTTTTTTAAAATTTTTATTTTTATGAACGAAATTTTAGCAAATCTAATTGAAACTATCTTTGATTTTTTTGGATTTTTATAAAATTTTTAAGTTTTATGAACTAAATTTTAGCAAATTTAATTTAAGCTATCTTCTATTTTTTTGGATTTTCTTCCAAATTTTAATTTTTATGAACGAAACTTGATCAAATTTAATTGAAACTATCTTCGATTTTTTTGGATTTTTTTACAAATTTTAAATTTATGAACGAAATTTTAGCAAATTTAAATAAAACTATCTTCGATTTTTTTGGATTTTTTAAAATTTTAATTTTTATGAACGAAATTTTAGCAAATTTAATTCAAACTATCTTCGATTTTTTGGATTTTTTTACAAATTTTAATTTTTATGAACGAAATTTTATCAAATGTAATTGAAACTATCTTCGATTTTTTTGGATTTTTTTACAAATTTTAATTTTTATGAACGAAATTTTGGCAAATTTAATTGAAAATATCTTCGATTTTTTTAAAATTTTTGTTTTTATGAACGAAATTTTAGCAAATTTAATTGAAACTACCTATGATTTTTTGGATTTTCTTAACGTTTTTAAGTTTTATGAATTAAATTTTAGCAAATTTAATTTAAGCTATCTTCTATTTTTTTTTATTTTTTTTACAAATATTAATTTTTATGGACGAAATTTTAGCAAATTTAATTGAAACTATCTTCGATTATTTTGGATTTTTTTACAAATTTTAATTTTTATGGACGACATTTTAGCAAATTTAATTGAAACTATCTTCGATTTTTTTGGATTTTCTTAAAATTTTTATTTTTATGAACGAAATTTTAGCAAACTTAATTGAAACTATGTTCGATTTTTTTGGAGTTTCTTTAAATTTTTAAGTTTCATGAACTAAATTTTAGCAAACTTAATTGAAACTATCTTCGATTTTTTTGGATTTTCTTTAAATTTTTATTTTTATGAACGAAATTTTAGCAAATTTAATTGAAACTATCTTCGATTTTTTTGGATTTTGTTAAAATTTTTAATTTTTATGAACGAAATTTTAGCAAATTTAATTGAAACTATCTTCGATTTTTTGGATTTTTTTACAAATCTTAATTTTTATGGACGACATTTTAGCAAATTTAATTGAAACTATCTTTGATTTTTTTGGATTTTTTTACAAATTTTAATTTTTATGAACGAAATTTTAGCAAATTTAATTGAAAATATCATTGATTTTTTTTGATTTTCTTAAAATTTTTAAGTTTTATTAACTAAATTTTAGCAAATTTAATTGAAACTATCTTCGATTTTTTTGGATTTTTTTAAAATTTTAAGTTTTATGAACCAAATTTTAGCAAATTTAATTTAAGCTATCTTCTATTTTTTTTTGGATATTCTTCCAAATTTTAATTTTTATGAACTAAATTTTAGCAAATTTAATTGAAACTATCTTCGATTTTTTTGGATTTTTTTAAAATTTTAAGTTTTATGAACCAAATTTTAGCAAATTTAATTTAAGCTATCTTCAATTTTTTTGGATTTTCTTACAAATTTTAATTTTTATGAACGAAATTTTAGCAAATTTAATTGAAACTATCTTCTATTTTTTTGGATTTTCTTACAAATTTTAATTTTTATGAACGAAATTTTAGCAAATTTAATTGAAACTATCTTCGATTTTTTTGGATTTTTTTAAAATTTTTATTTTTATGAAAGAAATTTTAGCAAATCTAATTGAAACTATCTTTGATTTTTTTGGATTTTTATAAAATTTTTAAGTTTTATGAACTAAATTTTAGCAAATTTAATTTAAGCTATCTTCTATTTTTTTGGATTTTCTTCCAAATTTTAATTTTTATGAACGAAACTTGATCAAATTTAATTGAAACTATCTTCGATTTTTTTGGATTTTTTTACAAATTTTAAATTTATGAACGAAATTTTAGCAAATTTAATTAAAACTATCTTCGATTTTTTTGGATTTTTTAAAATTTTTGTTTTCATGAACGAAATTTTAGCAAATTTAATTGAAACTATCTTTGATTTTTTTGGATTTTCTTAAAATTTTTAAGTTTTATGAACCAAATTTTAGCAAATTTAATTTAAGCTATCTCCTATTTTTTTGGATTTTCTTCCAAATTTTAATTTTTATGAACGAAATTTTAGCAAATTTAATTGAAACTATCTTCGATTTTTTTGGATTTTTTTACAAATTTTAATTTTTATGAACGAAATTTTAGCAAAATTAATTGAAACTATCTTCGATTTTTTTGGATTTTTTTACAAATCTTTATTTTTATGAACGAAATTTTAGCAAATTTAATTGAAACTATCTTTGATTTTTTTGGATTTTCTTAAAATTTTTAAGTTTTATGAACCAAATTTTAGCAAATTTAATTTAAGCTATCTTCTATTTTTTTGGATTTTCTTCCAAATTTTAATTTTTATGAACGAAATTTTAGCAAATTTAATTGAAACTATCTTCGATTTTTTTGGATTTTTTTACAAATATTAATTTTTATGGACGACATTTTAGCAAATTTAATTGAAACTATCTACGATTTTTTTACAAATTTTAATTTTTATGAACGATATTTTAGCAAATTTAATTGAAAGTATCTTTGATTTTTTTGGATTTTCTTAAAATTTTTAAGTTTTATGAATGAAATTTTAGCAAATTTAATTTAAGCTATCTTCAATTTTTTTGGATTTTCTTCCAAATTTTAATTTTTATGAACGAAATTTTAGCAAATTTAATTTAAACTATCTTCTATTTTTTTGGATTTTCTTACAAATTTTAATTTTTATGAACGAAATTTTAGCAAATTTAATTGAAACTATCTTCGATTTTTTTGGATTTTTTTAAAATTTTTATTTTTATGAACGAAATTTTAGCAAATCTAATTGAAACTATCTTTGATTTTTTTGGATTTTTATAAAATTTTTAAGTTTTATGAACTAAATTTTAGCAAATTTAATTTAAGCTATCTTCTATTTTTTAGGATTTTCTTCCAAATTTTAATTTTTATGAACGAAACTTGATCAAATTTAATTGAAACTATCTTCGATTTTTTTGGATTTTTTTACAAATTTTAAATTTATGAACGAAATTTTAGCAAATTTAATTAAAACTATCTTCGATTTTTTTGGATTTTTTAAAATTTTTGTTTTCATGAACGAAATTTTAGCAAATTTAATTGAAACTATCTTTGATTTTTTTGGATTTTCTTAAAATTTTTAAGTTTTATGAACCAAATTTTAGCAAATTTAATTTAAGCTATCTCCTATTTTTTTGGATTTTCTTCCAAATTTTAATTTTTATGAACGAAATTTTAGCAAATTTAATTGAAACTATCTTCGATTTTTTTGGATTTTTTTACAAATTTTAATTTTTATGAACGAAATTTTAGCAAAATTAATTGAAACTATCTTCGATTTTTTTGGATTTTTTTACAAATCTTTATTTTTATGAACGAAATTTTAGCAAATTTAATTGAAACTATCTTTGATTTTTTTGGATTTTCTTAAAATTTTTAAGTTTTATGAACCAAATTTTAGCAAATTTAATTTAAGCTATCTTCTATTTTTTTGGATTTTCTTCCAAATTTTAATTTTTATGAACGAAATTTTAGCAAATTTAATTGAAACTATCTTCGATTTTTTTGGATTTTTTTACAAATATTAATTTTTATGGACGACATTTTAGCAAATTTAATTGAAACTATCTACGATTTTTTTACAAATTTTAATTTTTATGAACGATATTTTAGCAAATTTAATTGAAAGTATCTTTGATTTTTTTGGATTTTCTTAAAATTTTTAAGTTTTATGAATGAAATTTTAGCAAATTTAATTTAAGCTATCTTCAATTTTTTGGATTTTCTTCCAAATTTTAATTTTTATGAACGAAATTTTAGCAAATTTAATTTAAACTATCTTCTATTTTTTTGGATTTTCTTACAAATTTTAATTTTTATGAACGAAATTTTAGCAAATTTAATTGAAACTATCTTCGATTTTTTTGGATTTTTTTAAAATTTTTATTTTTATGAACGAAATTTTAGCAAATCTAATTGAAACTATCTTTGATTTTTTTGGATTTTTATAAAATTTTTAAGTTTTATGAACTAAATTTTAGCAAATTTAATTTAAGCTATCTTCTATTTTTTTGGATTTTCTTCCAAATTTTAATTTTTATGAACGAAACTTGATCAAATTTAATTGAAACTATCTTCGATTTTTTTGGATTTTTTTACAAATTTTAAATTTATGAACGAAATTTTAGCAAATTTAATTAAAACTATCTTCGATTTTTTTGGATTTTTTAAAATTTTAATTTTTATGAACGAAATTTTAGCAAATTTAATTGAAAGTATCTTTGATTTTTTTGGATTTTCTTAAAATTTTTAAGTTTTATGAATGAAATTTTAGCAAATTTAATTTAAGATATCTTCTATTTTTTTTTGGATATTCTTCCAAATTTTAATTTTTATGAACTAAATTTTAGCCAATTTAATTCAAACTATCTTCGATTTTTTGGATTTTTTTACAAATTTTAATTTTTATGAACGAAATTTTATCAAATGTAATTGAAACTATCTTCGATTTTTTTGGATTTTTTTACAAATTTTAATTTTTATGAACGAAATTTTGGCAAATTTAATTGAAAATATCTTCGATTTTTTTAAAATTTTTGTTTTTATGAACGAAATTTTAGCAAATTTAATTGAAACTACCTATGATTTTTTGGATTTTCTTAACGTTTTTAAGTTTTATGAATTAAATTTTAGCAAATTTAATTTAAGCTATCTTCTATTTTTTTTTATTTTTTTTACAAATATTAATTTTTATGGACGAAATTTTAGCAAATTTAATTGAAACTATCTTCGATTTTTTTGGATTTTTTTACAAATTTTAATTTTTATGGACGACATTTTAGCAAATTTAATTGAAACTATCTTCGATTTTTTTGGATTTGCTTAAAATTTTTATTTTTATGAACGAAATTTTAGCAAACTTAATTGAAACTATGTTCGATTTTTTTGGAGTTTCTTTAAATTTTTAAGTTTTATGAACTAAATTTTAGCAAACTTAATTGAAACTATCTTCGATTTTTTTGGATTTTCTTTAAATTTTTATTTTTATGAACGAAATTTTAGCAAATTTAATTGAAACTATCTTCGATTTTTTTGGATTTTGTTAAAATTTTTAATTTTTATGAACGAAATTTTAGCAAATTTAATTGAAACTATCTTCGATTTTTTGGATTTTTTTACAAATCTTAATTTTTATGGACGACATTTTAGCAAATTTAATTGAAACTATCTTTGATTTTTTTGGATTTTTTTACAAATTTTAATTTTTATGAACGAAATTTTAGCAAATTTAATTGAAAATATCATTGATTTTTTTTGATTTTCTTAAAATTTTTAAGTTTTATTAACTAAATTTTAGCAAATTTAATTGAAACTATCTTCGATTTTTTTAAAATTTTTATTTTTATGAACGAAATTTTAGCAAATTTAATTGAAACTATCTTTGATTTTTTTTGGATTTTCTTAAAATTTTTAAGTTTTATGAACCAAATTTTAGCAAATTTAATTGAAACTATCTTCGATTTTTATGAATTTTTTTACAAATTTTAATTTTTATGAACGAAATTTTATCAAATGTAATTGAAACTCTCTTCGATTTTTTTGGATTTTTTTACAAATTTTAATTTTTATGAACGAAATTTTGGCAAATTTAATTGAAAATATCTTCGATTTTTTTAAAATTTTTGTTTTCATGAACGAAATTTTAGCAAATTTAATTGAAACTATCTTTGATTTTTTTGGATTTTCTTAAAATTTTTAAGTTTTATGAACCAAATTTTAACAAATTTTATTTAACTATCTTCTAATTTTTTGGATTTTCTTCAAAATTTTAATTTTTATGAACGAAATTTTAGCAAATTTAATTGAAACTATCTTCGATTTTTTTGGATTTTTTTACAAATTTTAATTTTTATGAACGAAATTTTAGCAAAATTAATTGAAACTATCTTCGATTTTTTTACAAATCTTTATTTTTATGAACGAAATTTTAGCAAATTTAATTGAAACTATCTTTGATTTTTTTGGATTTTCTTAAAATTTTTAAGTTTTATGAACCAAATTTTAGCAAATTTAATTTAAGCTATCTTCTATTTTTTTTTATTTTTTTTACAAATATTAATTTTTATGGACGAAATTTTAGCAAATTTAATTGAAACTATCTTCGATTTTTTTGGATTTTTTTACAAATTTTAATTTTTATGAACGAAATTTTAGCAAACTTAATTGAAACTATCGTCGATTTTTTTAGATTTTCTTATAATTTTTAAGTTTTATGAACGAAATTTTAGCAAATTTAATTGAAACTATCTTCGATTTTTTATTATTTTTTTAAATATTTTATTTTTATGAACGAAATTTTAGCAAATTTAATTGAAACTATCTTTGATTTTTTTGGATTTTCTTAAAAATTTTTAATTTTATGAATTAAATTTTAGCAAATTTAATTTAAGCTATCTTCTATTTTTTTTTATTTTTTTTACAAATATTAATTTTTATGGACGAAATTTTAGCAAATTTAATTGAAACTATCTTCGATTTTTTTGGATTTTTTTACAAATTTTAATTTTTATGAACGAAATTTTAGAAAACTTAATTGAAACTATCGTCGATTTTTTTGGATTTTCTTTAAATTTTTAAGTTTTATGAACGAAATTTTAGCAAATTTAATTGAAACTATCTTTGATTTTTTTGGATTTTTTTAAAATTTTTATTTTTATGAACGAAATTTTAGCAAATTTAATTGAAACTATCTTTGATTTTTTTGGATTTTCTTAAAATTTTTAAGTTTTATGAACCAAATTTTAGCAAATTTAATTTAAGCTATCTTCTATTTTTTTGGATTTTCTTCCAAATTTTAATTTTTATGAACGAAATTTTAGCAAATTTAATTGAAACTATCTTCGATTTTTTTGGATTTTTTTACAAATTTTAATTTTTATGAACGAAATTTTAGCAAAATTAATTGAAACTATCTTCGATTTTTTTGGATTTTTTTACAAATCTTTATTTTTATGAACGAAATTTTAGCAAATTTAATTGAAACTATCTTTGATTTTTTTGGATTTTCTTAAAATTTTTCAGTTTTATGAACCAAATTTTAGCAAATTTAATTTAAGCTATCTTCTATTTTTTTTTTATTTTTTTTACAAATATTAATTTTTATGGACGAAATTTTAGCAAATTTAATTGAAACTATCTTCGATTTTTTTGGATTTTTTTACAAATTTTAATTTTTATGAACGAAATTTTAGCAAACTTAATTGAAACTATCGTCGATTTTTTTAGATTTTCTTATAATTTTTAAGTTTTATGAACGAAATTTTAGCAAATTTAATTGAAACTATCTTCGATTTTTTATTATTTTTTTAAATATTTTATTTTTATGAACGAAATTTTAGCAAATTTAATTGAAACTATCTTTGATTTTTTTGGATTTTCTTAAAAATTTTAAGTTTTATGAAACAAATTTTAGCAAATTTAATTTAAGCTATCTTCTATTTTTTTGGATTTTCTTCCAAATTTTAATTTTTATGAACGAAATTTTAGCAAATTTAATTGAAACTATCTTCGATTTTTTTGGATTTTTTTACAAATATTAATTTTTATGGACGACATTTTAGCAAATTAAATTGAAACTATCTTCGATTTTTTTGGATTTTTTTACAAATTTTAATTTTTATGAACGAAATTTTAGCAAATTTAATTGAAACTATCTTCGATTTTTTTGGATTTTCTTAAAATTTTTATTTTTATGAACGAAATTTTAGCAAACTTAATTGAAACTATCTTCGATTTTTTTGGATTTTCTTTAAATTTTTAAGTTTTATGAACTAAATTTTAGCAAACTTAATTGAAACTATCTTCGATTTTTTTGGATTTTCTTTAAATTTTTATTTTTATGAACGAAATTTTAGCAAATTTAATTGAAACTATCTTCGATTTTTTTGGATTTTTTTACAAATTTTAATTTTTATGAACGAAATTTTAGCAAAATTAATTGAAACTATCTTCGATTTTTTTACAAATCTTTATTTTTATAAACGAAATTTTAGCAAATTTAAATGAAACTATCTTTGATTTTTTTGGATTTTGTTAAAATTTTTAATTTTTATGAACGAAATTTTAGCAAATTTAATTGAAACTATCTTCGATTTTTTGGATTTTTTTACAAATCTTAATTTTTATGGACGACATTTTAGCAAATTTAATTGAAACTATCTTTGATTTTTTTGGATTTTTTTACAAATTTTAATTTTTATGAACGAAATTTTAGCAAATTTAATTGAAAATATCATTGATTTTTTTTGATTTTCTTAAAATTTTTAAGTTTTATTAACTAAATTTTAGCAAATTTAATTGAAACTATCTTCGATTTTTTTAAAATTTTTATTTTTATGAACGAAATTTTAGCAAATTTAATTGAAACTATCTTTGATTTTTTTTGGATTTTCTTAAAATTTTTAAGTTTTATGAACCAAATTTTAGCAAATTTAATTGAAACTATCTTCGATTTTTATGAATTTTTTTACAAATTTTAATTTTTATGAACGAAATTTTATCAAATGTAATTGAAACTCTCTTCGATTTTTTTGGATTTTTTTACAAATTTTAATTTTTATGAACGAAATTTTGGCAAATTTAATTGAAAATATCTTCGATTTTTTTAAAATTTTTGTTTTCATGAACGAAATTTTAGCAAATTTAATTGAAACTATCTTTGATTTTTTTGGATTTTCTTAAAATTTTTAAGTTTTATGAACCAAATTTTAACAAATTTTATTTAACTATCTTCTAATTTTTTGGATTTTCTTCAAAATTTTAATTTTTATGAACGAAATTTTAGCAAATTTAATTGAAACTATCTTCGATTTTTTTGGATTTTTTTACAAATTTTAATTTTTATGAACGAAATTTTAGCAAAATTAATTGAAACTATCTTCGATTTTTTTACAAATCTTTATTTTTATGAACGAAATTTTAGCAAATTTAATTGAAACTATCTTTGATTTTTTTGGATTTTTTTAAAATTTTTATTTTTATGAACGAAATTTTAGCAAATTTAATTGAAACTATCTTTGATTTTTTTGGATTTTCTTAAAATTTTTAAGTTTTATGAACCAAATTTTAGCAAATTTAATTTAAGCTATCTTCTATTTTTTTGGATTTTCTTCCAAATTTTAATTTTTATGAACGAAATTTTAGCAAATTTAATTGAAACTATCTTCGATTTTTTTGGATTTTTTTACAAATTTTAATTTTTATGAACGAAATTTTAGCAAAATTAATTGAAACTATCTTCGATTTTTTTGGATTTTTTTACAAATCTTTATTTTTATGAACGAAATTTTAGCAAATTTAATTGAAACTATCTTTGATTTTTTTGGATTTTCTTAAAATTTTTCAGTTTTATGAACCAAATTTTAGCAAATTTAATTTAAGCTATCTTCTATTTTTTTTTTATTTTTTTTACAAATATTAATTTTTATGGACGAAATTTTAGCAAATTTAATTGAAACTATCTTCGATTTTTTTGGATTTTTTTACAAATTTTAATTTTTATGAACGAAATTTTAGCAAACTTAATTGAAACTATCGTCGATTTTTTTAGATTTTCTTATAATTTTTAAGTTTTATGAACGAAATTTTAGCAAATTTAATTGAAACTATCTTCGATTTTTTATTATTTTTTTAAATATTTTATTTTTATGAACGAAATTTTAGCAAATTTAATTGAAACTATCTTTGATTTTTTTGGATTTTCTTAAAAATTTTAAGTTTTATGAAACAAATTTTAGCAAATTTAATTTAAGCTATCTTCTATTTTTTTGGATTTTCTTCCAAATTTTAATTTTTATGAACGAAATTTTAGCAAATTTAATTGAAACTATCTTCGATTTTTTTGGATTTTTTTACAAATATTAATTTTTATGGACGACATTTTAGCAAATTAAATTGAAACTATCTTCGATTTTTTTGGATTTTTTTACAAATTTTAATTTTTATGAACGATATTTTAGCAAATTTAATTGAAACTATCTTCGATTTTTTTGGATTTTCTTAAAATTTTTATTTTTATGAACGAAATTTTAGCAAACTTAATTGAAACTATCTTCGATTTTTTTGGATTTTCTTTAAATTTTTAAGTTTTATGAACTAAATTTTAGCAAACTTAATTGAAACTATCTTCGATTTTTTTGGATTTTCTTTAAATTTTTATTTTTATGAACGAAATTTTAGCAAATTTAATTGAAACTATCTTCGATTTTTTTGGATTTTTTTACAAATTTTAATTTTTATGAACGAAATTTTAGCAAAATTAATTGAAACTATCTTCGATTTTTTTACAAATCTTTATTTTTATAAACGAAATTTTAGCAAATTTAAATGAAACTATCTTTGATTTTTTTGGATTTTCTTAAAATTTTTAAGTTTTATGAACCAAATTTTAGCAAATTTAATTTAAGCTATCTTCTATTTTTTTTTATTTTTTTTACAAATATTAATTTTTATGGACGAAATTTTAGCAAATTTAATTGAAACTATCTTCGATTTTTTTGGATTTTTTTACAAATTTTAATTTTTATGAACGAAATTTTAGCAAATTTAATTGAAACTATCTTCGATTTTTTTGGATTTTTTTAAAATTTTTATTTTTATGAACGAAATTTTAGCAAATCTAATTGAAACTATCTTTGATTTTTTTGGATTTTTATAAAATTTTTAAGTTTTATGAACTAAATTTTAGCAAATTTAATTTAAGCTATCTTCTATTTTTTTGGATTTTCTTCCAAATTTTAATTTTTATGAACGAAACTTGATCAAATTTAATTGAAACTATCTTCGATTTTTTTGGATTTTTTTACAAATTTTAAATTTATGAACGAAATTTTAGCAAATTTAAATAAAACTATCTTCGATTTTTTTGGATTTTTTAAAATTTTAATTTTTATGAACGAAATTTTAGCAAATTTAATGGAAAGTATCTTTGATTTTTTTTGGATTTTCTTAAAATTTTTAAGTTTTATGAACCAAATTTTAGCAAATTTAATTGAAACTATCTTCGATTTTTATGGATTTTTTTACAAATTTTAATTTTTATGAACGAAATTTTATCAAATGTAATTGAAACTCTCTTCGATTTTTTTGGATTTTTTTACAAATTTTAATTTTTATGAACGAAATTTTAGCAAATTTAATTGAAAATATCATTGATTTTTTTTGATTTTCTTAAAATTTTTAAGTTTTATTAACTAAATTTTAGCAAATTTAATTGAAACTATCTTCGATTTTTTTAAAATTTTTATTTTTATGAACGAAATTTTAGCAAATTTAATTGAAACTATCTTTGATTTTTTTTGGATTTTCTTAAAATTTTTAAGTTTTATGAACCAAATTTTAGCAAATTTAATTGAAACTATCTTCGATTTTTATGGATTTTTTTACAAATTTTAATTTTTATGAACGAAATTTTATCAAATGTAATTGAAACTCTCTTCGATTTTTTTGGATTTTTTTACAAATTTTAATTTTTATGAACGAAATTTTGGCAAATTTAATTGAAAATATCTTCGATTTTTTTAAAATTTTTGTTTTCATGAACGAAATTTTAGCAAATTTAATTGAAACTATCTTTGATTTTTTTGTATTTTCTTAAAATTTTTATTTTTATGAACGAAATTTTAGCAAATCTAATTGAAACTATCTTTGATTTTTTTGGATTTTTATAAAATTTTTAAGTTTTATGAACTAAATTTTAGCAAATTTAATTTAAGCTATCTTCTATTTTTTTGGATTTTCTTCCAAATTTTAATTTTTATGAACGAAACTTGATCAAATTTAATTGAAACTATCTTCGATTTTTTTGGATTTTTTTACAAATTTTAAATTTATGAACGAAATTTTAGCAAATTTAATTAAAACTATCTTCGATTTTTTTGGATTTTTTAAAATTTTAATTTTTATGAACGAAATTTTAGCAAATTTAATTGAAAGTATCTTTGATTTTTTTGGATTTTCTTAAAATTTTTAAGTTTTATGAATGAAATTTTAGCAAATTTAATTTAAGCTATCTTCTATTTTTTTTGGATATTCTTCCAAATTTTAATTTTTATGAACTAAATTTTAGCCAATTTAATTCAAACTATCTTCGATTTTTTGGATTTTTTTACAAATTTTAATTTTTATGAACGAAATTTTATCAAATGTAATTGAAACTATCTTCGATTTTTTTGGATTTTTTTACAAATTTTAATTTTTATGAACGAAATTTTGGCAAATTTAATTGAAAATATCTTCGATTTTTTTAAAATTTTTGTTTTTATGAACGAAATTTTAGCAAATTTAATTGAAACTACCTATGATTTTTTGGATTTTCTTAACGTTTTTAAGTTTTTTGAATTAAATTTTAGCAAATTTAATTTAAGCTATCTTCTATTTTTTTTTATTTTTTTTACAAATATTAATTTTTATGGACGAAATTTTAGCAAATTTAATTGAAACTATCTTCGATTTTTTTGGATTTTTTTACAAATTTTAATTTTTATGGACGACATTTTAGCAAATTTAATTGAAACAATCTTCGATTTTTTTGGATTTTCTTAAAATTTTTATTTTTATGAACGAAATTTTAGCAAACTTAATTGAAACTATGTTCGATTTTTTGGATTTTTTTACAAATCTTAATTTTTATGGACGACATTTTAGCAAATTTAATTGAAACTATCTTTGATTTTTTTGGATTTTTTTACAAATTTTAATTTTTATGAACGAAATTTTAGCAAATTTAATTGAAAATATCATTGATTTTTTTTGATTTTCTTAAAATTTTTAAGTTTTATTAACTAAATTTTAGCAAATTTAATTGAAACTATCTTCGATTTTTTTAAAATTTTTATTTTTATGAACGAAATTTTAGCAAATTTAATTGAAACTATTGTGACGTCCCACCATTTTTCGCGCGGTCCTATTCCAAAATCTATTCATGAATCCCAAAATCGTTCCACAAAACAAAATCTCAAACTCAACTCTTACCCCATCTCCCCAATCGCTGATCACCTTGATGTTGTACCTTAGCGGTCACCAACACAAGATGATCGATACAAAACTCCACCTCGATGATGTACCTTAGTGGTCCCCATCACGAGATGATCTTTACAAAACTCCACCTCGATGATGTACCTTAGTGGTCCCCATCACGAGATGATCGTTACAAAACTCCGTCCCCTATTCGCCCTATGAGGCACGAATCCTTTCCCCAAAACGAATTCAAACAAGCCCCTCGTTACAAAACCCTCTTAAATCGAGACCACGTCTCAACCCCCTCTTTACGACTCACAGAGTCCAAGCCACTCTAACCCTTTTCCTATAAAATACCCAAAATCCATTCGACAAGTTGAGTATCTCCTTTCGCAGTCATAAGAACCCCAGAAACCTAATTGCGACGCATATTCGGCGTACGTGACAAAAATATGTCTATTAATAACCACACCGTTTGTAAAAACCCCGGAAGGCGTACTACGTCTTATTTTGAAGCTATGTCAAGGTCTCTACCGCGCGTACCCCCGCATCACTCCTGTAAAAATATATAAATACGAGGTCCTGCGAAGCCTCGTCCTCTTTCTTCGCAGAACAATCGACGAAGTGTCAATCATACTGCTAAATATTAAAAGTGTTCGATTCAGTGCTACGACAACCATTGTAAGTCATTATAATTACTATTATTAAGGAATATCACCCTCATTATATTTCTACACATAAATAACGCTTATCACTTTTCTATATTATAAATTTTATTCATTACCTTATGTTAATAACATTTATCTCATTCTAAAGCTTGTTGCTATTCATTTATTATTTTCTATTATCATCTTAATGCTTATTTTGTTCATATTTGTCTTATAACCGCTTATTACACATATTATTTTCTTGTGTTAACGCTATTGCATTTCATATATTATTATCGACCTATTCTCATGTATTTCATGTTCACATGCTTATATTGTTAATAACTGCCATTTACATAAATGTTATCCGTTAATGCTAAGAATATCAAGCATTATCATTAACAAACGTTTCGATAAAACAAATAGACTTATTTGTTTTCAACTACGTCTCTAATTATTGTGTGTGCTCGAGTCATAAACCTTCCCAACGAAACCAAGCTGCCGCAACAGCTGATTCGCGAGAGCATTCCCAGTGTATATAAACACTGCTGCATGAGCCGTGCAATATACAAAAGAACTAAACGAGGTCTCTTTTACACTAATGCAACGGTAAATCCTATTACCGAGATCAAAACAAATACGGAGTACTATAACGGGTGCTCTTTAAGTGTACATTTACCTTCCCAGGTCGATTAGAGTGACGGATTTAAGATTCGCGCCTCATCGCCTCCAGAAATACTTAGCGTGACGGATTTAAGATTCGCGCCTGAGTTCCCGCAAAACCCTCAGTGTGAAGGATTCAAGATTCGCGCCTGAGTTCCTGCAAAACTCTCAGTGTGAAGGATTTAAGATTCGCGCCTGAGTTCCCGCAAAACCCTCAGTGTGAAGGATTCAAGATTCGCGCCTGAGTTCCCGCAAAACCCTCAGTGTGAAGGATTCAAGATTCGCGCCTGAGTTCCCTCAAACCTCTCAGTGTGAAGGATTTAAGATTCGCGCCTGAGTTCCCTCAACCCCCTCAGAGTGAAGGATTTAAGATTCGCGCCTGAGATTTCCCTCCTCCATGTCATTGTTCCCCAAAGACCTCACCCGGGACGTGACATATTTTTGGTGACAGCGGTGGGATTTACGTTTGCCGCCGGTAAGAAATAGACTCTGCGACGCGGTACCCACAAAATCCCGCTATTACCTATGTACTTAGAACGCGTAAACCTGTGGAAACCAGCATACCAGAGCCGCCAATTACAAAGGTTGACGGAATCCATACAGTGGATGATCTGTGTTCACGGGAAATTAGCGACAAATGACGAAGGCGACGAAATTTGCCTACATTGCTCTCGACTAAATTCAACAGAAACGGTGACAGAGTATCAAATTCATTACTGCCAAAGACCTTATACATTCCCTAATTGCCTAAGGTGCAATAGCGTGATATATCAAACGCGTCCCGCAACCAACTGTGTCGAGTGTACACAGTGGTACTTCCTTTCAAACAGAAATTGAGTCACTAATATTTTTATCACAAAATTTAAACAAACTGCCAGACGCGACATAAGACGTTGATAAACTGACATGTGCGATTCACGCCAAAGTCAAAGTACATTATATTACCCAAGCCGCAGGCTGCGGGACGTTTTGTCAGATTCAAACGCGTTGATTTGTGTTTCTGGAGGTGTAGCAACGACCACGGAAGGCGGAAAAATTTGTCTAAATTGTTTTAATTCAAACCCAGTGGAGGTAGATGAAATATACCAAGTACACTACCACCAAGTTAACGATACGTTTCCTGAATGCCCTCGTTGCAAAAACCTTTTGTTTAAATTACAGCCTATTAATAGTCACGGCGCGTGCACAGAACATTACCGTCGAATAAGGAAAAATCATAACAGATTTGACACTAATTACCCGGGTAGAGAATACCATAGATTTTGAATAGCTACGGCCGGACGCCTAAATATAGGAAACCTCCTAAATCACCCTAAAATAACAGACCTTACCGAACCTAAAATGTCCGAACACGGCGATATCGACGACCCCTGCGTGATAGACCAAGACGCGGGGCCTTCCAAAAGCGCTATAGAAATCGCGACCGCCGAAATAATGGAACAACTACAAAAATTACGCGAGAAACGAGCCGAAATAGACAATTTGCCCGCGAGAATTGCGGAAACCCGCGAAACTAAAACGTATTCGGGCATAGATGCCGGATCATCCGAACCCACGTTTAGGGGTCTTTCCGATAAAATACAAAGTATCGAAGCAATGATGAAGAAACTTCTTGCGCCCCCGCCAGTCGCGGATAATTTTGCCACACCGGCTTCCTCTCGTTTTGATAGAAAACCGGTATTAAACTTCAATAAATCTCCAGGGGCATTGAAACATAATTATATTCCGGACCAGGGTCCATCACCCCAGATCAAATTAAAGGACGCCGTGGAAACAGTCCCAAAATTTAACGGGCATAATATGTCCATTTTGCAATTCGCGAGAGCCTGCAATAGGGCTAAGGCTCTGGTTCCCTCGCATGCTGAACCTCAACTAGCGAGGTTGTTGACGAATAAATTACAAGATCATGCATACTTGGCGGTTGAGGATCGGGTCTTCGACTCCGTAAACGACTTGATAAAACAATTAAAACGCACCTTCTCCCCTGCGAAAACGTCGGACCACTATCGCGGAGAACTTGCCAACGTTATTAAGGGAACCAACGAACACATGTTGGAATATATTTCACGCGTTAAGGATCTCCGATTCGCTATTTTGGAAGAGGACAGCGAGTATTATCGTGACCTTACACAAAATCACCTCGAAGATATAGATCGTTTGACGTTGGATTCGTTCGTGGATGGTCTTCCTCCATATATACGAAATAGACTACTCCAAAATAATTTCGAAACGCTCGATGAAGCTTTTGAGTTAGCCGTATTCGTAGATAAGAAAATAGAAAGAGACCGCCTAAGATTTTCAGAGCAAAAAGCTCCCAAACCAACGTGCCAAATCTGTAATAAAACAGGACACGATGCGCGGACCTGCCGAAATAATCAAAATACCGCTTCGCAACCCCTCGAGAGGAATCCCCCAAATCGCGTTACAGGATATGGTAGTCAAGCACCAAACCCTTTGCTCCCTTACTGGGACAAAAACCGACCTCCTCCCTCAAGGCCTACGGAATTACGTATTTGTGCATACTGCAAAAAACCAGGACATTTAATCTCCGAATGTAGAAAACGCATGTTTAATCGTAATGAGGGAAACCCTGGAACCTCTCAGGAACGAGACTCGGGAAACGCTTTGCCCCTACGGTCAACAGCGGACGCGTACCGTGGAACGGGCCAAGCAGCAACGCGTTCGATAACAATACAAGCGGAACCGGAATTAACCAAACTAGAATCGCTACCGCATGGGTGAATACCGTTAAAGAAGCTCCGTCCGTAATGATTCCCTCCCCCGACTTCGAGACTACACCTGAATTAATGATTGACACTGGGTCTGAGGTGAACTTATTGAAAATCCAAGCCGTAAAGTTACCTCAAGAGATAGACACGAAAAACCAACTATTACTCAAAGGCATCTCTCCGGACCCCGTCCCCACGCTTGGCACAGTCAGGATAACCCTTTTGGGCGACGACGTCACGTTTCATGTAGTCAAAAACGACTTCCCAATTAAACCACAAGGAATATTAGGTACGGAATTCTTTAGTAAACAGAATGTCTCGATACACTACTCCAAGGAAGAGTTAGACTTCCACGGAAACTCTATTCCGTTTGTAAATAAGGCTCAACTCGCGCTACCCGCTAGATCAAAAACAGTTTGCTTTGTAAATATATCAAATTCAAATGTAAAGGAAGGATATTTACCTAGATTAGAATTAGGTACCGGAATTCATGCAGGTAATGCCCTCGTCCGTAATCAGGACGGCAAAGCGTACTTACAAATTATAAATTCTAATGAAGTGGACACAACAATCACTGTACCTACTGTTGAATTGGAAGAATTCGAAATTGTGATCCCAGAACCCAAACAAAGACGACCGAAAGAGACTAAGACGTCTAAATACGTCACTCCTATCAAGCCCCTCTTTCCCCAGGATCCGTCGATCCATCATTCAGAGGTATCCGCGAAGGTACACTCGCTCTCATCCCCAAGGCATTATGCCGAAACAACCCGTCCCCTAGAATTCCAGGAGTCTCTAACTATGGCGTCGGGTGAGGAAATACAAACAATTTCTGAAGAAACCGCAACACGAATGGAACAAGTGCTTAAGTTAATTTCAATGGAACATATGAATCCGGAAGAAAAACTTCATGTCCAAAGAATTTTATGTAAATACCACGACCTCTTCCATCTACCAGATGAGAAGTTAGGCCATACAAACGCTATCCAACATGGGATCCAAACAACGGACCCAGTGCCTGTAAATACTAAACAATATCGCTTCCCTCCTGTACATAAGAAAGAAATTGACAAACAGGTAAAGAATTTACTAGAAAACGAAATAATAAAGCCATCATTATCACCTTACAACTCACCTATTTGGATCGTCTCCAAAAAACCGGGACCTGATGGGGAACTCTTGTGGAGAATGGTAATTGACTTCAGGGATTTAAACGAAAAAACCGTTCCTGACGCATACCCACTTCCAAACATTAATGAAATACTGGACCAATTAGGAGGAGCAAAATACTTCTCCGTATTTGACCTAGCTTCTGGATTTCATCAAATCCTTATGAAACCGGAAGATGCACCTAAAACGGCTTTTTCTACACCTCATGGACATTACGAGTTTGTCAGAATGCCGTTTGGATTATGTAACGCACCAGCAACTTTCCAACGCTTAATGGATCACACACTTACAGGACTCCAAGGCACGGAAATGTTTGTTTATTTGGACGATATAGTCCTTTATGCGAGTTCCCTCACGGAACACCTGATTAAATTTAAAAAACTCGCTCAACGCCTGAGAGAGGCGAACCTTAAACTTCAACCTTCAAAGTGTAAATTTCTGCACAAAGAAGTCGCATATTTGGGTCACATAATCACAGAGCAAGGGGTAAAACCGGATCCAGGAAAAATTGAAGCTGTTCGAAATTACCCGGCACCAAGTACACCAAAAGGAATCAAACAATTCCTTGGTCTAACCGGATATTATAGGAAATTTATCCCAGACTTTTCTAAAATAGCTCGTCCGTTAACCCAACTATTGAAGAAGGACACCATATTCGAGTGGGGGCCGTCCCAGAAAACAGCTTTCGACCACTTAAGATTAGAATTGCAGAAAGAACCTATCCTGCAATATCCGAATTTTGACCTAGAATTTCATGTTACCACTGACGCTTCCGAATTTGCTATAGGAGGAATATTAAGTCAAAATATCGATGGAAAAGAATTACCAATCGCCTATGCCTCTCGTCTCTTGAATAAAGCAGAGATAAACTATGCAACCATAGAAAAGGAACTCCTAGCCATTGTGTATTGCGTTAGGCATTTCCGACCCTATCTATATGGGAAGAAATTTATTTTATATACTGACCACCAACCCTTAACCTGGTTACATAGAGTAAAAGACCCAACGTCACGTCTCGTTAGGTGGCGCTTAAAATTAGCGGAATACGACTACGAAATTCGTTATCAACCGGGAAAAAGCAATAAACTTGCAGACGCGTTGTCTCGTAATCCCCCTGTAAAGAGAGCGTGTCCCATACGACCGCGAGAGGAAACTGATGATGAGTGGGTGCCCAGTAAAAAGCTTCGAACTACCAAAGAAACTAACAAGCGCCCAAAGGCAAAGCCCACGAGGATCCAACCACACCGAAAAGTGCGCAAAACACCAACACCTGTAATAATGCCACCCGACGTCTCCCCAGTAAACGCACCAGAACCCATGAGTGGCATAGATGAGGAAAACCAAAAAGAAGAAGAACAGGAATCAAATATTCCATGTCAAACCGTTCCACCTCCTCAATCTCCAATACCACTGGAACTGGAAGACTCTGATTCCGAAATAGAATCTAACGCATCAAACGAATCAACTACTGATTCAGAATCATCGTTAATTGAGCTAAACGATTCCCCGGAAGAAACGTACGAAGCGGATCCCGATAGGGACATTAGGACAGTACCAATAATCAGTCGCGACCCGTTGTCTTTACGAAAAGAAACGCTTGTCTTCTTCTTAAGCGCAGATGGGAAACCTTGCGACAATGGAGCCAAACAACTAATAGAAACTGGAGCATTAGAAGAAGTGAACGAACTCACTTTGGGAAAGGCCCATGTAACATGTAATAAGGGACGAATTCTCATCGGGCTAGTCATAAAAGAAACGCAGAATACTCCCCTAACCACGACAACTTGGGGTGAAACTCTATCTTCCCTTAAAATGACAATAAAAGAACTCGTAATATATTCATTTAGCATAGCCAAAACAACAAATATCGATCAATTGACCTGGCAAGATATCATTACGGACATTCTCGAAACCGTTGACGAAGAGGATATCGAGGTCACAATATGTTTACAAATAGTTCAAATTCCCGAAGAGTCAAAGAGACAAAACATAATTACAGAAAATCACGCGTCTGCATTAGCTGGACATAAAGGAGTAACTAAAACTTATAACCGAATTAGACACCATTATTTTTGGAAAGGAATGAAGAAAGCCGTTGAAGATTATATTCGAAAGTGCGAAGACTGCCAGCGGAAGAAACTCGTTCGTGTTAAAACCAGGCAACCAATGATTCTTACCGACACTCCTGGACGCGCCTTTGATAAAGTAGCATTAGATATAGTGGGACCGTTACCTACTACCAGAAAGGGAAATACATACATACTAACGATCCAAGATTTATTGACAAAATATTTCGTGTGCGTACCCCTTACACAGTCGACATCAATAAAAGTCGCGGATGCGTTCATTAAAAAATTCATATGTCAATTCGGAGCTCCTAGAGCCATTCTCACCGACCAAGGAGCAAATTTCACCAGTAGATTCATGAAAACTATTGCACAAAAATTTAAAATCGAACAATTTCGAACCACGGCCTTTCACCCACAGACAAATGGCTCTTTAGAGCGATCGCATATAGTTCTAACAGAATACCTAAAAATGTATATCAATAAATACGATGACTGGGACGAATGGACCGACTTGGCCGCGTTTTCTTATAATACCAGCGTCCACGAGGGCACTGGTTACACTCCACACGAATTAGTATTCGGGAAAATAGCCCGGGTACCCAGCCGAAAAAGAGTACCCGAAGACTTCGAAAACGAAACCTATAATCAATACCTCTCGAACTTGAGTACAAGGGTGCAAGAATTACAAACCGCCGCTGCGGAAAATTTAAACCAATCAAAACTTCGATATAAAAGGTATTATGATCGACATATAAACGAAGAGACTTTTAAACCGGGCGACCCTGTCTTCGTGTTAATAGAACCGAAGAAAGGGAAATTTGGAGACCAATACTCCGGTCCGCATACAATATTGGAAGTTATCCCTTCACAAAATTTGAAAATAGCCTGGAAAGGAAAAACGAAAATTATACACGCGAACAAAGCGCGTCTTGGTCGACTACGCGAGGATCCCGGTTGACCCTAATCACCATATAAAACATGTATTAATCATTTCATTTCTTAGGAAAATTTTCGTCAAAAACGATGCCACACAAAAGGGCCCCCAACCCTAACAGGCCTAGGGCCAGAGGGGGTGGCCTCAAAAGAAGGCTAGCCCACATCAAGTGGCTGCGCCGAGAGGTAGAAAGAGAGGGAAGGAGCATCTCACCCCTCCTCCCGAAGGTCACCTCCACTGTCGTCATCAGGGAGGCGACGCCAACAGTGGAAGTCATCACCCTGGACGACTCCCCCCCGCCAACACCAACGGATCAAGAAACCGTCACTCCACAGCCCCCATTTCGCCCTCCGGAAAACGAGGAGGTACTCTTCCTCCCCCCTCCTATCCCACATCAATCCTCTCCCCAACCCTCCTATTCCGAAATCCCGATCCCCTCCTCAATACCTCCTTACCCAGGTGTCGTGGAGATCCTAGACACGGGGTCAGCTACTCGAGTTCCAGACCACACAGAGCTGACACCCGCGTTTCTAAGGTGGTTCAATGACCTCTACCAAAGCGGTCACGACCTCACGTTCACTCTGGACGATCCCTCCTTCCAATTCCCCGAATATTCCTTTCCTCCCTATTAATCCTTCCAACATTCCTTCCTTTAATCCTATCCTCTCCTTGTATATAATCCTTGTAAATATTCCCTTAGAACTAATTTAATACATATATATATATTCTTCATTTATTTTTATATATGTATATATTTCTTTCTATTTTTCTTTTCAACACACAATTCAGTTTATTTTATTTTTTTCTTTATTATCAAATCATATATTTTATTTATTTTTTCTCTCTCTCGCCAAATAGGCCAAACATTTTTTTTCGTTATTTCCACATACTTTATTTTTGATATTACCATTTAAATTATCCACATTTCAAAACACCCGAACCTTGTGTTAAGAAATGCTACGCATTTCTTCATATAAGGGGGGAGGTGTGACGTCCCACCATTTTTCGCGCGGTCCTATTCCAAAATCTATTCATGAATCCCAAAATCGTTCCACAAAACAAAATCTCAAACTCAACTCTTACCCCATCTCCCCAATCGCTGATCACCTTGATGTTGTACCTTAGCGGTCACCAACACAAGATGATCGATACAAAACTCCACCTCGATGATGTACCTTAGTGGTCCCCATCACGAGATGATCTTTACAAAACTCCACCTCGATGATGTACCTTAGTGGTCCCCATCACGAGATGATCGTTACAAAACTCCGTCCCCTATTCGCCCTATGAGGCACGAATCCTTTCCCCAAAACGAATTCAAACAAGCCCCTCGTTACAAAACCCTCTTAAATCGAGACCACGTCTCAACCCCCTCTTTACGACTCACAGAGTCCAAGCCACTCTAACCCTTTTCCTATAAAATACCCAAAATCCATTCGACAAGTTGAGTATCTCCTTTCGCAGTCATAAGAACCCCAGAAACCTAATTGCGACGCATATTCGGCGTACGTGACAAAAATATGTCTATTAATAACCACACCGTTTGTAAAAACCCCGGAAGGCGTACTACGTCTTATTTTGAAGCTATGTCAAGGTCTCTACCGCGCGTACCCCCGCATCACTCCTGTAAAAATATATAAATACGAGGTCCTGCGAAGCCTCGTCCTCTTTCTTCGCAGAACAATCGACGAAGTGTCAATCATACTGCTAAATATTAAAAGTGTTCGATTCAGTGCTACGACAACCATTGTAAGTCATTATAATTACTATTATTAAGGAATATCACCCTCATTATATTTCTACACATAAATAACGCTTATCACTTTTCTATATTATAAATTTTATTCATTACCTTATGTTAATAACATTTATCTCATTCTAAAGCTTGTTGCTATTCATTTATTATTTTCTATTATCATCTTAATGCTTATTTTGTTCATATTTGTCTTATAACCGCTTATTACACATATTATTTTCTTGTGTTAACGCTATTGCATTTCATATATTATTATCGACCTATTCTCATGTATTTCATGTTCACATGCTTATATTGTTAATAACTGCCATTTACATAAATGTTATCCGTTAATGCTAAGAATATCAAGCATTATCATTAACAAACGTTTCGATAAAACAAATAGACTTATTTGTTTTCAACTACGTCTCTAATTATTGTGTGTGCTCGAGTCATAAACCTTCCCAACGAAACCAAGCTGCCGCAACAGCTGATTCGCGAGAGCATTCCCAGTGTATATAAACACTGCTGCATGAGCCGTGCAATATACAAAAGAACTAAACGAGGTCTCTTTTACACTAATGCAACGGTAAATCCTATTACCGAGATCAAAACAAATACGGAGTACTATAACGGGTGCTCTTTAAGTGTACATTTACCTTCCCAGGTCGATTAGAGTGACGGATTTAAGATTCGCGCCTCATCGCCTCCAGAAATACTTAGCGTGACGGATTTAAGATTCGCGCCTGAGTTCCCGCAAAACCCTCAGTGTGAAGGATTCAAGATTCGCGCCTGAGTTCCTGCAAAACTCTCAGTGTGAAGGATTTAAGATTCGCGCCTGAGTTCCCGCAAAACCCTCAGTGTGAAGGATTCAAGATTCGCGCCTGAGTTCCCGCAAAACCCTCAGTGTGAAGGATTCAAGATTCGCGCCTGAGTTCCCTCAAACCTCTCAGTGTGAAGGATTTAAGATTCGCGCCTGAGTTCCCTCAACCCCCTCAGAGTGAAGGATTTAAGATTCGCGCCTGAGATTTCCCTCCTCCATGTCATTGTTCCCCAAAGACCTCACCCGGGACGTGACACTATCTTTGATTTTTTTTGGATTTTCTTAAAATTTTTAAGTTTTATGAACCAAATTTTAGCAAATTTAATTGAAACTATCTTCGATTTTTATGGATTTTTTTACAAATTTTAATTTTTATGAACGAAATTTTATCAAATGTAATTGAAACTCTCTTCGATTTTTTTGGATTTTTTTACAAATTTTAATTTTTATGAACGAAATTTTGGCAAATTTAATTGAAAATATCTTCGATTTTTTTAAAATTTTTGTTTTCATGAACGAAATTTTAGCAAATTTAATTGAAACTATCTTTGATTTTTTTGGATTTTCTTAAAATTTTTAAGTTTTATGAACCAAATTTTAGCAAATTTTATTTAACTATCTTCTAATTTTTTGGATTTTCTTCAAAATTTTAATTTTTATGAACGAAATTTTAGCAAATTTAATTGAAACTATCTTCGATTTTTTTGGATTTTTTTACAAATTTTAATTTTTATGAACGAAATTTTAGCAAAATTAATTGAAACTATCTTCGATTTTTTTACAAATCTTTATTTTTATGAACGAAATTTTAGCAAATTTAATTGAAACTATCTTTGATTTTTTTGGATTTTCTTAAAATTTTTAAGTTTTATGAACCAAATTTTAGCAAATTTAATTTAAGCTATCTTCTATTTTTTTTATTTTTTTTACAAATATTAATTTTTATGGACGAAATTTTAGCAAATTTAATTGAAACTATCTTCGATTTTTTTGGATTTTTTTACAAATTTTAATTTTTATGAACGAAATTTTAGCAAACTTAATTGAAACTATCGTCGATTTTTTTAGATTTTCTTATAATTTTTAAGTTTTATGAACGAAATTTTAGCAAATTTAATTGAAACTATCTTCGATTTTTTATTATTTTTTTAAATATTTTATTTTTATGAACGAAATTTTGGCAAATTTAATTGAAAATATCTTCGATTTTTTTGGATTTTCTTAAAAATTTTTAATTTTATGAATTAAATTTTAGCAAATTTAATTTAAGCTATCTTCTATTTTTTTTTATTTTTTTTACAAATATTAATTTTTATGGACGAAATTTTAGCAAATTTAATTGAAACTATCTTCGATTTTTTTGGATTTTTTTACAAATTTTAATTTTTATGAACGAAATTTTAGCAAACTTAATTGAAACTATCGTCGATTTTTTTAGATTTTCTTATAATTTTTAAGTTTTATGAACGAAATTTTAGCAAATTTAATTGAAACTATCTTCGATTTTTTATTATTTTTTTAAATATTTTATTTTTATGAACGAAATTTTAGCAAATTTAATTGAAACTATCTTTGATTTTTTTGGATTTTCTTAAAAATTTTAAGTTTTATGAAACAAATTTTAGCAAATTTAATTTAAGCTATCTTCTATTTTTTTGGATTTTCTTCCAAATTTTAATTTTTATGAACGAAATTTTAGCAAATTTAATTGAAACTATCTTCGATTTTTTTGGATTTTTTTACAAATATTAATTTTTATGGACGACATTTTAGCAAATTAAATTGAAACTATCTTCGATTTTTTTGGATTTTTTTACAAATTTTAATTTTTATGAACGAAATTTTAGCAAATTTAATTGAAACTATCTTCGATTTTTTTGGATTTTCTTAAAATTTTTATTTTTATGAACGAAATTTTAGCAAACTTAATTGAAACTATCTTCGATTTTTTTGGATTTTCTTTAAATTTTTAAGTTTTATGAACTAAATTTTAGCAAACTTAATTGAAACTATCTTCGATTTTTTTGGATTTTCTTTAAATTTTTATTTTTATGAACGAAATTTTAGCAAATTTAATTGAAACTATCTTCGATTTTTTTGGATTTTTTTACAAATTTTAATTTTTATGAACGAAATTTTAGCAAAATTAATTGAAACTATCTTCGATTTTTTTACAAATCTTTATTTTTATAAACGAAATTTTAGCAAATTTAATTGAAACTATCTTTGATTTTTTTGGATTTTCTTAAAATTTTTAAGTTTTATGAACCAAATTTTAGCAAATTTAATTTAAGCTATCTTCTATTTTTTTTTATTTTTTTTACAAATATTAATTTTTATGGACGAAATTTTAGCAAATTTAATTGAAACTATCTTCGATTTTTTTGGATTTTTTTACAAATTTTAATTTTTATGAACGAAATTTTAGCAAACTTAATTGAAACTATCGTCGATTTTTTTACAAATCTTTATTTTTATGAACGAAATTTTAGCAAATTTAATTGAAACTATCTTTGATTTTTTTGGATTTTCTTAAAATTTTTAATTTTATGAATTAAATTTTAGCAAATTTAATTTAAGCTATCTTCTATTTTTTTTTATTTTTTTTACAAATATTAATTTTTATGGACGAAATTTTAGCAAATTTAATTGAAACTATCTTCGATTTTTTTGGATTTTTTTACAAATTTTAATTTTTATGAACGAAATTTTAGCAAATTTAATTGAAAATATCATTGATTTTTTTTGATTTTCTTAAAATTTTTAAGTTTTATTAACTAAATTTTAGCAAATTTAATTTAAGCTATCTTCGATTTTTTTGGATTTTCTTACAAATTTTAATTTTTATGAACGAAATTTTAGCAAATTTAATTGAAACTATCTTCGATTTTTTTGGATTTTTTTAAATTTTTATTTTTTTGGACGAAATTTTAGCAAATTTAATTGAAAGTATCATTGATTTTTTGGATTTTCTTAAAATTTTTAAGTTTTATGAACCAAATTTTAGCAAATTTAATTTAAGCTATTTTCAATTTTTTTGGATTTTCTTCCAAATTTTAATTTTTATGAACGAAATTTTAGCAAATTTAATTTAAACTATCTTCGATTTTTTTGGATTTTTTTACAAATATTAATTCTTATGGACGACATTTTAGCAAATTTTATTGAAACTATCTTTGATTTTTTTGGATTTTTTTTATAAATTTTAATTTTTATGAACGAAATTTTAGCAAATTTAATTGAAACTATCATTGATTTTTTTTGATTTTCTTAAAATTTTTAAGTTTTATTAACTAAATTTTAGCAAATTTAATTTAAGCTATCTTCGATTTTTTTGGATTTTCTTACAAATTTTAATTTTTATGAACGAAATTTTAGCAAATTTAATTGAAACTATCTTCGATTTTTTTGGATTTTTATAAAATTTTTATTTTTTTGGACGAAATTTTAGCAAATTTAATTGAAAGTATCTTTGATTTTTTGGATTTTCTTAAAATTTTTAAGTTTTATGAACCAAATTTTAGCAAATTTAATTTAAGCTATTTTCAATTTTTTTGGATTTTCTTCCAAATTTTAATTTTTATGAACGAAATTTTAGCAAATTTAATTGAAACTATCATTGATTTTTTTTGATTTTCTTAAAATTTTTAAGTTTTATTAACTAAATTTTAGCAAATTTAATTTAAGCTATCTTCGATTTTTTTGGATTTTCTTACAAATTTTAATTTTTATGAACGAAATTTTAGCAAATTTAATTGAAACTATCTTCGATTTTTTTGGATTTTTTTACAAATTTTAATTTTTATGAACGAAATTTTAGCAAAATTAATTGAAACTATCTTCGATTTTTTTACAAATCTTTATTTTTATAAACGAAATTTTAGCAAATTTAATTGAAACTATCTTTGATTTTTTTGGATTTTCTTAAAATTTTTAAGTTTTATGAACCAAATTTTAGCAAATTTAATTTAAGCTATCTTCTATTTTTTTTTATTTTTTTTTACAAATATTAATTTTTATGGACGAAATTTTAGCAAATTTAATTGAAACTATCTTCGATTTTTTTGGATTTTTTTACAAATTTTAATTTTTATGAACGAAATTTTAGCAAACTTAATTGAAACTATCGTCGATTTTTTTACAAATCTTTATTTTTATGAACGAAATTTTAGCAAATTTAATTGAAACTATCTTTGATTTTTTTGGATTTTCTTAAAATTTTTAAGTTTTATGAACCAAATTTTAGCAAATTTAATTTAAGCTATCTTCTATTTTTTTTTATTTTTTTTACAAATATTAATTTTTATGGACGAAATTTTAGCAAATTTAATTGAAACTATCTTCGATTTTTTTGGATTTTTTTAAAATTTTAAGTTTTATGAACCAAATTTTAGCAAATTTAATTTAAGCTATCTTCAATTTTTTTGGATTTTCTTACAAATTTTAATTTTTATGAACGAAATTTTAGCAAATTTAATTGAAACTATCTTTGATTTTTTTTGGATTTTCTTAAAATTTTTAAGTTTTATGAACCAAATTTTAGCAAATTTAATTGAAACTATCTTCGATTTTTATGGATTTTTTTACAAATTTTAATTTTTATGAACGAAATTTTATCAAATGTAATTGAAACTCTCTTCGATTTTTTTGGATTTTTTTACAAATTTTAATTTTTATGAACGAAATTTTGGCAAATTTAATTGAAAATATCTTCGATTTTTTTAAAATTTTTGTTTTCATGAACGAAATTTTAGCAAATTTAATTGAAACTATCTTTGATTTTTTTGTATTTTCTTAAAATTTTTATTTTTATGAACGAAATTTTAGCAAATCTAATTGAAACTATCTTTGATTTTTTTGGATTTTTATAAAATTTTTAAGTTTTATGAACTAAATTTTAGCAAATTTAATTTAAGCTATCTTCTATTTTTTTGGATTTTCTTCCAAATTTTAATTTTTATGAACGAAACTTGATCAAATTTAATTGAAACTATCTTCGATTTTTTTGGATTTTTTTACAAATTTTAAATTTATGAACGAAATTTTAGCAAATTTAATTAAAACTATCTTCGATTTTTTTGGATTTTTTAAAATTTTAATTTTTATGAACGAAATTTTAGCAAATTTAATTGAAAGTATCTTTGATTTTTTTGGATTTTCTTAAAATTTTTAAGTTTTATGAATGAAATTTTAGCAAATTTAATTTAAGCTATCTTCTATTTTTTTTTGGATATTCTTCCAAATTTTAATTTTTATGAACTAAATTTTAGCCAATTTAATTCAAACTATCTTCGATTTTTTGGATTTTTTTACAAATTTTAATTTTTATGAACGAAATTTTATCAAATGTAATTGAAACTATCTTCGATTTTTTTGGATTTTTTTACAAATTTTAATTTTTATGAACGAAATTTTGGCAAATTTAATTGAAAATATCTTCGATTTTTTTAAAATTTTTGTTTTTATGAACGAAATTTTAGCAAATTTAATTGAAACTACCTATGATTTTTTGGATTTTCTTAACGTTTTTAAGTTTTATGAATTAAATTTTAGCAAATTTAATTTAAGCTATCTTGTATTTTTTTTTATTTTTTTTACAAATATTAATTTTTATGGACGAAATTTTAGCAAATTTAATTGAAACTATCTTCGATTTTTTTGGATTTTTTTACAAATTTTAATTTTTATGGACGACATTTTAGCAAATTTAATTGAAACTATCTTCGATTTTTTTGGATTTTCTTAAAATTTTTATTTTTATGAACGAAATTTTAGCAAACTTAATTGAAACTATGTTCGATTTTTTGGATTTTTTTACAAATCTTAATTTTTATGGACGACATTTTAGCAAATTTAATTGAAACTATCTTTGATTTTTTTGGATTTTTTTACAAATTTTAATTTTTATGAACGAAATTTTAGCAAATTTAATTGAAAATATCATTGATTTTTTTTGATTTTCTTAAAATTTTTAAGTTTTATTAACTAAATTTTAGCAAATTTAATTGAAACTATCTTCGATTTTTTTAAAATTTTTATTTTTATGAACGAAATTTTAGCAAATTTAATTGAAACTATCTTTGATTTTTTTTGGATTTTCTTAAAATTTTTAAGTTTTATGAACCAAATTTTAGCAAATTTAATTGAAACTATCTTCGATTTTTATGGATTTTTTTACAAATTTTAATTTTTATGAACGAAATTTTATCAAATGTAATTGAAACTCTCTTCGATTTTTTTGGATTTTTTTACAAATTTTAATTTTTATGAACGAAATTTTGGCAAATTTAATTGAAAATATCTTCGATTTTTTTAAAATTTTTGTTTTCATGAACGAAATTTTAGCAAATTTAATTGAAACTATCTTTGATTTTTTTGGATTTTCTTAAAATTTTTAAGTTTTATGAACCAAATTTTAGCAAATTTTATTTAACTATCTTCTAATTTTTTGGATTTTCTTCAAAATTTTAATTTTTATGAACGAAATTTTAGCAAATTTAATTGAAACTATCTTCGATTTTTTTGGATTTTTTTACAAATTTTAATTTTTATGAACGAAATTTTAGCAAAATTAATTGAAACTATCTTCGATTTTTTTACAAATCTTTATTTTTATGAACGAAATTTTAGCAAATTTAATTGAAACTATCTTTGATTTTTTTGGATTTTCTTAAAATTTTTAAGTTTTATGAACCAAATTTTAGCAAATTTAATTTAAGCTATCTTCTATTTTTTTTATTTTTTTTACAAATATTAATTTTTATGGACGAAATTTTAGCAAATTTAATTGAAACTATCTTCGATTTTTTTGGATTTTTTTACAAATTTTAATTTTTATGAACGAAATTTTAGCAAACTTAATTGAAACTATCGTCGATTTTTTTAGATTTTCTTATAATTTTTAAGTTTTATGAACGAAATTTTAGCAAATTTAATTGAAACTATCTTCGATTTTTTATTATTTTTTTAAATATTTTATTTTTATGAACGAAATTTTGGCAAATTTAATTGAAAATATCTTCGATTTTTTTGGATTTTCTTAAAAATTTTTAATTTTATGAATTAAATTTTAGCAAATTTAATTTAAGCTATCTTCTATTTTTTTTTATTTTTTTTACAAATATTAATTTTTATGGACGAAATTTTAGCAAATTTAATTGAAACTATCTTCGATTTTTTTGGATTTTTTTACAAATTTTAATTTTTATGAACGAAATTTTAGAAAACTTAATTGAAACTATCGTCGATTTTTTTGGATTTTCTTTAAATTTTTAAGTTTTATGAACGAAATTTTAGCAAATTTAATTGAAACTATCTTTGATTTTTTTGGATTTTTTTAAAATTTTTATTTTTATGAACGAAATTTTAGCAAATTTAATTGAAACTATCTTTGATTTTTTTGGATTTTCTTAAAATTTTTAAGTTTTATGAACCAAATTTTAGCAAATTTAATTTAAGCTATCTTCTATTTTTTTTTTATTTTTTTTACAAATATTAATTTTTATGGACGAAATTTTAGCAAATTTAATTGAAACTATCTTCGATTTTTTTGGATTTTTTTACAAATTTTAATTTTTATGAACGAAATTTTAGCAAACTTAATTGAAACTATCGTCGATTTTTTTAGATTTTCTTATAATTTTTAAGTTTTATGAACGAAATTTTAGCAAATTTAATTGAAACTATCTTCGATTTTTTATTATTTTTTTAAATATTTTATTTTTATGAACGAAATTTTAGCAAATTTAATTGAAACTATCTTTGATTTTTTTGGATTTTCTTAAAAATTTTAAGTTTTATGAAACAAATTTTAGCAAATTTAATTTAAGCTATCTTCTATTTTTTTGGATTTTCTTCCAAATTTTAATTTTTATGAACGAAATTTTAGCAAATTTAATTGAAACTATCTTCGATTTTTTTTGATTTTTTTACAAATATTAATTTTTATGGACGACATTTTAGCAAATTAAATTGAAACTATCTTCGATTTTTTTGGATTTTTTTACAAATTTTAATTTTTATGAACGAAATTTTTGCAAATTTAATTGAAACTATCTTCGATTTTTTTGGATTTTCTTAAAATTTTTATTTTTATGAACGAAATTTTAGCAAACTTAATTGAAACTATCTTCGATTTTTTTGGATTTTCTTTAAATTTTTAAGTTTTATGAACTAAATTTTAGCAAACTTAATTGAAACTATCTTCGATTTTTTTGGATTTTCTTTAAATTTTTATTTTTATGAACGAAATTTTAGCAAATTTAATTGAAACTATCTTCGATTTTTTTGGATTTTTTTACAAATTTTAATTTTTATGAACGAAATTTTAGCAAAATTAATTGAAACTATCTTCGATTTTTTTACAAATCTTTATTTTTATAAACGAAATTTTAGCAAATTTAATTGAAACTATCTTTGATTTTTTTGGATTTTCTTAAAATTTTTAAGTTTTATGAACCAAATTTTAGCAAATTTAATTTAAGCTATCTTCTATTTTTTTTTATTTTTTTTACAAATATTAATTTTTATGGACGAAATTTTAGCAAATTTAATTGAAACTATCTTCGATTTTTTTGGATTTTTTTACAAATTTTAATTTTTATGAACGAAATTTTAGCAAACTTAATTGAAACTATCGTCGATTTTTTTACAAATCTTTATTTTTATGAACGAAATTTTAGCAAATTTAATTGAAACTATCTTTGATTTTTTTGGATTTTCTTAAAATTTTTAAGTTTTATGAACCAAATTTTAGCAAATTTAATTTAAGCTATCTTCTATTTTTTTTTATTTTTTTTACAAATATTAATTTTTATGGACGAAATTTTAGCAAATTTAATTGAAACTATCTTCGATTTTTTTGGATTTTTTTACAAATTTTAATTTTTATGAACGAAATTTTAGCAAACTTAATTGAAACTATCGTCGATTTTTTTAGATTTTCTTATAATTTTTAAGTTTTATGAACGAAATTTTAGCAAATTTAATTGAAACTATCTTCGATTTTTTATTATTTTTTTAAATATTTTATTTTTATGAACGAAATTTTAGCAAATTTAATTGAAACTATCTTTGATTTTTTTGGATTTTCTTAAAAATTTTTAATTTTTATTAACTAAATTTTAGCAAATTTAATTTAAGCTATCTTCGATTTTTTTGGATTTTCTTACAAATTTTAATTTTTATGAACGAAATTTTAGCAAATTTAATTGAAACTATCTTCGATTTTTTTGGATTTTTTTAAATTTTTATTTTTTTGGACGAAATTTTAGCAAATTTAATTGAAAGTATCTTTGATTTTTTGGATTTTCTTAAAATTTTTAAGTTTTATGAACCAAATTTTAGCAAATTTAATTTAAGCTATTTTCAATTTTTTTGGATTTTCTTCCAAATTTTAATTTTTATGAACGAAATTTTAGCAAATTTAATTTAAACTATCTTCGATTTTTTTGGATTTTTTTACAAATATTAATTCTTATGGACGACATTTTAGCAAATTTTATTGAAACTATCTTTGATTTTTTTGGATTTTTTTTACAAATTTTAATTTTTATGAACGAAATTTTAGCAAATTTAATTGAAACTATCATTGATTTTTTTTGATTTTCTTAAAATTTTTAAGTTTTATTAACTAAATTTTAGCAAATTTAATTTAAGCTATCTTCGATTTTTTTGGATTTTCTTACAAATTTTAATTTTTATGAACGAAATTTTAGCAAATTTAATTGAAACTATCTTCGATTTTTTGGATTTTTATAAAATTTTTATTTTTTTGGACGAAATTTTAGCAAATTTAATTGAAAGTATCTTTGATTTTTTGGATTTTCTTAAAATTTTTAAGTTTTATGAACCAAATTTTAGCAAATTTAATTTAAGCTATTTTCAATTTTTTTGGATTTTCTTCCAAATTTTAATTTTTATGAACGAAATTTTAGCAAATTTAATTGAAACTATCATTGATTTTTTTTGATTTTCTTAAAATTTTTAAGTTTTATTAACTAAATTTTAGCAAATTTAATTTAAGCTATCTTCGATTTTTTTGGATTTTCTTACAAATTTTAATTTTTATGAACGAAATTTTAGCAAATTTAATTGAAACTATCTTCGATTTTTTTGGATTTTTTTACAAATTTTAATTTTTATGAACGAAATTTTAGCAAAATTAATTGAAACTATCTTCGATTTTTTTACAAATCTTTATTTTTATAAACGAAATTTTAGCAAATTTAATTGAAACTATCTTTGATTTTTTTGGATTTTCTTAAAATTTTTAAGTTTTATGAACCAAATTTTAGCAAATTTAATTTAAGCTATCTTCTATTTTTTTTTATTTTTTTTACAAATATTAATTTTTATGGACGAAATTTTAGCAAATTTAATTGAAACTATCTTCGATTTTTTTGGATTTTTTTACAAATTTTAATTTTTATGAACGAAATTTTAGCAAACTTAATTGAAACTATCGTCGATTTTTTTACAAATCTTTATTTTTATGAACGAAATTTTAGCAAATTTAATTGAAACTATCTTTGATTTTTTTGGATTTTCTTAAAATTTTTAAGTTTTATGAACCAAATTTTAGCAAATTTAATTTAAGCTATCTCCTATTTTTTTGGATTTTCTTCCAAATTTTAATTTTTATGAACGAAATTTTAGCAAATTTAATTGAAACTATCTTCGATTTTTTTGGATTTTTTTACA
>CAWVQI010000193.1:5000-7500 GCA_963932335.1 Andrena marginata | reverse complement strand
GTCGCGCTGGTTTGCGAGATAATCGCGAATAACTCCAATCGCTCCGAAAATTTTTAAAGTACCGCGAGCTCTCAGCGTCCTTCCGCACCATCCCCCGAACACAGAGTCGTCCGATCGTCGAAAACGACCATTGATCCTTGCGTGTCGCGTCATTGCGATCAATTCATATTAAGGTTTCGACCCCGGTCGTCGCGCTGGTTTTCGAGATAATCGCGAATAACTCCAATCGCTCCGAAAATTTTTAAAGTACCGCGAGCTCTCAGCGTCCTTCCGCACCATCCTCCGAACACAGAGTCGTCCGATCGTCGAAAACGACCACTGATCCTTGCGTGTCGCGACATTGCGATCAATTCATATTAAGGTTCCGACCCCGGTCGTCGCGCTGGTTTGCGAGATAATCGCGAATAACTCCAATCGCTCCGAAAATTTTTAAAGTACCGCGAGCTCTCAGCGTCCTTCCGCACCATCCCCCGAACACAGAGTCGTCCGATCGTCGAAAACGACCATTGATCCTTGCGTGTCGCGTCATTGCGATCAATTCATATTAAGGTTTCGACCCCGGTCGTCGCGCTGGTTTTCGAGATAATCGCGAATAACTCCAATCGCTCCGAAAATTTTTAAAGTACCGCGAGCTCTCAGCGTCCTTCCGCACCATCCTCCGAACACAGAGTCGTCCGATCGTCGAAAACGACCACTGATCCTTGCGTGTCGCGACATTGCGATCAATTCATATTAAGGTTCCGACCCCGGTCGTCGCGCTGGTTTGCGAGATAATCGCGAATAACTCCAATCGCTCCGAAAATTTTTAAAGTATCGCGAGCTCTCAGAGTCGTTCCGCACCATCCTCCGAACACAGAGTCGTCCGATCGTCGAAAACGACCACTGATCCTTTCGTGTCGCGACATTGCGATCAATTCATATTAAGGTTCCGACCCCGGTCGTCGCGCTGGTTTGCGAGATAATCGCGAATAACTCCAATCGCTCCGAAAATTTTTAAAGTACCGCGAGCTCTCAGCGTCCTTCCGCACCATCCCCCGAACACAGAGTCGTCCGATCGTCGAAAACGACCACTGATCCTTTCGTGTCGCGACATTGCGATCAATTCATATTAAGGTTCCGACCCCGGTCGTCGCGCTGGTTTGCGAGATAATCGCGAATAACTCCAATCGCTCCGAAAATTTTTAAAGTACCGCGAGCTCTCAGAGTCGTTCCGCACCATCCTCCGAACACAGAGTCGTCCGATCGTCGAAAACGACCACTGATCCTTGCGTGTCGCGACATTGCGATCAATTCATATTAAGGTTTCGACCCCGGTCGTCGCGCTGGTTTTCGAGATAATCGCGAATAACTCCAATCGCTCCGAAAATTTTCAAAGTCCCTAGATATTATTTTTGAATGTCGTTTGGGATCGAGTATGTATCGTGTTAATGTTCGCGGCAAATGTTTATAATAATTCGTTAAGTCGTTTTACTCTTGTATCCGACGCTCTCCGCGGCTAAGTCCCAACGTGCCGGTCGAACGGTCTGTTGTAGCGGCGGTTTGCGCCCATAAGCGGCCGTGCGTAAGGTACGGCGGCGCCGGCGTTCCGGCCGGCCGTTCGGTATCTATAAGGGAGAGCGACGGTCCGAGCGTCTCGGTCGGAGCAGCGTTGGGTGCGTGGCTATTCTATGACCTCGGTTGAGAAGCAGTCACCGCTCCTCGAGAATTTGTCTCGACTGTTCTTACCGTGTTGCGTTTTTGGATTTCTCCACACAGCATTACCACGGGTCGGTGTCTATAAGTCCGAATGGCCCTTATGTGGTGAGCGTCCATAAGTGACGTTGGTGACACATATGCAATTCTGTGTATGCTTGTACGACCTCGTGCATTCAACTCTTCATCCACGCAGATGGACGAATTTAAACTTAACAAAACGCTAAGGAAGGCTAGCGTCGGGTACATATAAAGTATCGAACTGAAAGTTCGAACTTTGAAAGCGGGAGAAAGTAGATACAAACCCATAGAGGTGTCAGATATCGATATGCCTAGCGCGCACATTACGTACCAACTCGTTATGACCAGCATGGCACGATTCGCGCTTTCCCGTTTGCTCAGCATGCACTTGTCCGCGCTATTACGTACATGACCAGCGTGAATGTTACGCGCTTTGTCGATTTGTCCAGCGTGTAGTGGTCCGTGCTTCTACGGTGGATGCTAGCGCGCGTGTACTCCGTGCTTCCCGATGGATGCAGCGGTACGCGTGATACGCGCTTTATCGAGCATCCGATGCCATCCTTATTTATAAGGGAAATATAATGAATTTTGTATGAATCTGAGATCTTTCTGTGAAAGTGTATAAAATGCACATATCCGTTTAATATTATTAGTTAGTGGAAAAATTGAAACGATATGATGTCTCGAAGTATAATGAAGTTAGAGTGGAGAGAAAGGCACATATATCATATCCGATGGAGTGTTAGTCTGTGGAAAATCCTAGGATATATATATATATATATATATA
>CAWVQI010000193.1:0-2500 GCA_963932335.1 Andrena marginata | reverse complement strand
ACGTGTCGGAGGTCGCTGCAGACGGAGAACCTGGTTTCTCACCGCGACGCTCCCGTCCGCTGCCATCGGTGAAGCGCAAAGAGCCAAACCGCCGCCAGACCGCCAGTCACCAGGGGGGGAGGGGGGAGGGAGAGAGAGAAGAGGCCGCCAACCGTCTTTGTGACCGGGACGATAAATAATACGAACGCAATCACGAGTGCGCTAGCGCGAGGTTCTTTCGAGAGGGCGTCGTTAACGGGATCGGGAATAACTAGACCCGTCGTAGCGATCGTCCTCTGCGGTAACCCGCCGCCTCGTCGATTCGCGTTCACCTCGTATCGGAGGCGCGTTGCCGGTTATTATACCGCGATACCGGCCCCCGCCCCGGTGTCTGTGCGTGGTGTCTGCGCGAGCGTGTGTTTAGAAGCTCGTACCGAGAAAAAGGAGTCAGTCGCGACCCAAGACAGGGACGAAAGAAAACGCATAACAAGCGCTCCGAGTGGGTTAAGTTAAACGCGCGAGAATAATAGAATGAGAGCAGGAACGAGCCGCCCTCGAAGCCTCGGCTTCTCGCGACGTTCCTCTCCTCCGACTCTCGACGACGTTTCTTCCACTCGCATCCCGCTTCTCCTAGGTCTTTGGTCGCGCACTCCGAAATTGTCCTGGGACTTGACACTCTCCTCGGAGGGGATCCGGGTAACCTAGGGGGCGGCGGCTCGCGCCACCGCCATCCATCGCGTCGATGTGCATCCCGAGTATAATCGCTCGCTTAATCGCGCGCCCTGATAGCCGAAAAAAAGGGACCGGCTGTGAAGCTTCGATAGCGATAGTCCGAAGATTGGACCGATCGAAGCCGGCCGTGCGTCCGCTTTCGAGGGGCGGCCCGACGATAAGAGAGCGTGCGTGCGTGAGAGGATGCTGCCGCGTGCGGTGTGGCCCCCCGCCCCGAGTACACGGTTTATATTATTACGGTTCTCGTACCCGGCCGTGTATCTCGAAGGTTTTTAAATGATATGTACGCTCGGCCCGCCGGACGTGTTCGCGGTATTTCCGCGGTACGCTTCGGCGGTGTTTTCACGTCCTGGAGACAAATCGGACACCGTGTCGTCAACGCTGGCGACGCCCGGACCTCCTTCGCGCGCTGGTTGGAGGCGCACGGGCCTCGGCTTCATCCGAACCGAGAACACAAAGATAATAACGAATATATTTAATAACACGATTACCCTGAACGGTGGATCACTTGGCTCGTGGGTCGATGAAGAACGCAGCTAATTGCGCGTCAACGTGTGAACTGCAGGACACATGAACATCGACATTTCGAACGCACATTGCGGTCCACGGATACAATTCCTGGACCACGCCTGGCTGAGGGTCGTTATCACATACAAAAGACTGCTTGCGTCGGTTCTGCGTACATAATCATCATCGCATCCTCGCCGTCTCGCGTTTCCGAAGATGTAACGCGTTTCGGAGTCGGGACGGATGATAATATACACGCCAGATACGCGACGTACGAGCGAAAGTTGGGATGTTCGTCGGCGTTTGCAACGGCTCGCGCGTGAGAATCGTGAAGCGTGTGTGTTGTACTCTCCTCCTGTGCGAGAACCAGAAAAAGAGAGAGGCGAAATGTGTGATGAATGATCGCTTAGGGACTCGCGTGCGTGCCCGCTTTCACGGCGTTGTGCGTCGTTGCTTTATAACGACCGCCCGTGTGCTGCACCGCTCCCTGGATCACCACACACACACAGCGGCCTCTCCGCTCGCACTGGTGTTTTAGAGTTTGCCACCTTCACATCCCGCGCCCCGAGATCATTTACCGTGCTCCCGACGTCGCCTGAAATGAAAAATTTGTCCTGAGAAAGAGAGACCGCGAAGAGCGGGAGCGAGAGAGAGAGAGAGAGAGAGAGAGAGAGAGAGAGAGAGAGATAGGGCGGAGTGCGCGGCATATGCGCGCCGATTTGTATCGTGTTGGCGTTCACGCAGCCCCAGGGATTTTAAAAAGAGGGTCGTCCGTTGACAAGTGAGAGGAAGAAAAGTCAATCGATACATCGAGGGCACAAAACACACTCGTTCTTCGGGATGCCGTGAAGATCCAAAGGGTGGTGTGTGGTGTACATGGAATGAGATGTAGGAGGCGGCGCTCTGTGCGGAACCACTCGTTAACATGATCGGGTCGATGTATTTCCCCGTAGTTGCGAGTGTCCTCGCCTAGCCGCCCTATATATTCCATTCCCACCCTACCCTATGGCCACGTTCCGTCGACACACAAGAGAGTGTTTGCGCCAAACGTCCGATGAGAAGAGTGATATTGCTCCACGCGTCGTTTAAAACGTTTCTGTACCCTGGAATCCTCATTGGCGCGGCTGCGTGAATTTGAACTTTGACGAATCGAAAAGGCGCCGATGCCGCGAAAGGTGTATAAGAAGACCTCTCCTTCGTAGAATTGAAGAAGACGCGTCTCCCCGATCGCCCCATGTCTTTGTCGCGTTGTTGGTCGATCGTATACGAGACCCGCGGGTCT
>CAWVQI010000192.1:0-50733 GCA_963932335.1 Andrena marginata | reverse complement strand
AAAAAAATCGAAGATAGTTCCGATTAAATTTGCTAAAATTTCGTTCATAAAAATTAAAATTTGTAAAAAAATCCAAAAAAATCGAAGATAGTTTCGATTAAATTTGCTAAAATATCGATCATACAAATTAAAATTTGTAAAAAATCCAAAAAATCGAAGATAGTTTCGAATTAATTTGCTAAAATTTCGATCATAAAAATTAAAATTTGTAAAAAATCCAAAAAAATCGAAGATAGTTTCGAATTAATTTGCTAAAATTTCGTTCATAAAAATTAAAATTTGTAAAAAAATCCAAAAAAATCGAAGAGAGTTTCAATTAAATTTGCTAAAATTTCGTTCATAAAAATTAAAATTTTTAAAAAAATCCACAAAAATCGAAGATAGTTTCAATTGAATTTGCTAAAATTTCGATCATAAAAATTAAAATTTGTAAAAAATCCAAAAAAATTGAAGATAGTTTCGATTAAATTTGCTAAAATTTCGTTCATAAAAATTAAAATTTTTAAAAAAATCCACAAAAATCGAAGATAGTTTCAATTGAATTTGCTAAAATTTCGATCATAAAAATAAAAATTTGTAAAAAATCCAAAAAAATCGAAGATAGTTTCAATTAAATTTGCTAAAATATCGATCATAAAAATTAAAATTTGTAAAAAATCCAAAAAAATCGAAGATAGTTTCGAATTAATTTGCTAAAATTTCGTTCATAAAAATTAAAATTTGTAAAAAAATCCAAAAAAATCGAAAATAGTTTCAATTAAATTTGCTAGAATTTCGTTCATAAAAATTAAAATTTTTAAAAAAATCCACAAAAATTGAAGATAGTTTCAATTGAATTTGCTAAAATTTCGATCATAAAAATTAAAATTTGTAAAAAATCCAAAAAAATCGAATATAGTTTCAATTAAATTTGCTAAAATATCGATCATAAAAATTAAAATTTGTAAAAAATCCAAAAAATCGAAGATAGTTTCGAATTAATTTGCTAAAATTTCGTTCATAAAAATTAAAATTTGTAAAAAAATCCAAAAAAATCGAAGATAGTTTCAATTGAATTTGCTAAAATTTCGATCATAAAAATTAAAATTTGAAAAAAATCCAAAAAATCGAAGATAGTTTCAATTAAATTTGCTAAAATTTCGTTCATAAAAATTAAAATTTTTAAAAAAATCCAAAAAAATCGAAGACAGTTTCAATTAAATTTGCTAAAATTTCGTTCATAAAAATTAAAATTTTTAAAAAAATCCAAAAAAATCGAAGAGAGTTTCAATTAAATTTGCTAAAATTTCGTTCATAAAAATTAAAATTTTTAAAAAAATCCACAAAAATCGAAGATAGTTTCAATTGAATTTGCTAAAATTGCGATCATAAAAATTAAAATTTGTAAAAAATCCAAAAAAATCGAAGATAGTTCCGATTAAATTTGGAAAAATTTCGTTCATAAAAATTAAAATTTGTAAAAAAATCCAAAAAAATCGAGGATAGTTTCAATTAAATTTACTAAAATTTCGTGCATAAAAATTAAAATTTGAAAAAAAATCCAAAAAATCGAAGATAGTTTCAATTGAATTTGCTAAAATTTCGTTCATAAAATTTATAATTTGTTAAAAAATTCCAAAAAAATCGAAGATAGTTTCGATTAAATTTGCTAAAATATCGATCATAAAAATTAAAATTTGTAAAAAATCCAAAAAAATCGAAGATAGTTTCGACTTAATTTGCAAAATTTCGTTCATAAAAATTAAAATTTGTAAAAAAATCCAAAAAAATCGAAGATAGTTTCAATTAAATTTGCTAAAATTTCGTTCATAAAAATTAAAATTTGAAAAAAAATCCAAAAAAATCGAAGAGAGTTTCAATTAAATTTGCTAAAATTTCGTTCATAAAAATTAAAATTTGTAAAAAAATCAAAAAAAATCGAAGAGAGTTTCAATTAAATTTGCTAAAATTTCGTTCATAAAAATTAAAATTTTTAAAAAAATCCACAAAAATCGAAGATAGTTTCAATTGAATTTGCTAAAATTTCGATCATAAAAATTAAAATTTGTAAAAAATCCAAAAAAATCGAAGATAGTTCCGATTAAATTTGCTAAAATTTCGTTCATAAAAATTAAAATTTGTAAAAAAATCCAAAAAAATCGAGGATAGTTTCAATTAAATTTACTAAAATTTCGTGCATAAAAATTAAAATTTGAAAATAAAACCAAAAAATCGAAGATAGTTTCAATTGAATTTGCTAAAATTTCGTTCATAAAATTTATAATTTGTAAAAAAATCCAAAAAAATCGAAGATAGTTTCGATTAAATTTGCAAAAATATCGATCATAAAAATTAAAATTTGTAAAAAAATAAAAAAAAATCGAAGAGAGTTTCGAATTAATTTGCTAAAATTTCGTTCATAAAAATTAAAATTTGTAAAAAAATCCAAAAAAATCGAAGATAGTTTCAATTAAATTTGCTAAAATTTCGTTCATAAAAATTAAAATTTGAAAAAAAATCCAAAAAAATCGAAGATAGTTTCAATTGAATTTGCTAAAATTTCGTTCATAAAAATTAAAATTTGTAAAAAAATCCAAAAAAATCGAAGAGAGTTTCAATTAAATTTGCTAAAATTTCGTTCATAAAAATTAAAATTTGAAAAAAAATCCCAAAAAATCGAATATAGTTTCAATTAAATTTGCTAAAATTTCGATCATAAAAATCAAAATTTGTAAAAAATCCAAAAAAATCGAAGATAGTTTCAATTAAATTTGCTAAAATATCGATCATACAAATTAAAATTTGTAAAAAATCCAAAAAAATCGAAGATAGTTTCGAATTAATTTGCTAAAATTTCGTTCATAAAAATTAAAATTTGTAAAAAAATCCAAAAAAATCGAAAATAGTTTCAATTAAATTTGCTAAAATTTCGTTCATAAAAATAAAAATTTGAAAAAAAATCCAAAAAAATCGAAGATAGTCTCAATTGAATTTGCTAAAATTTCGTTCATAAAAATTAAAATTTGTAAAAAAATCCAAAAAAATCGAAGACAGTTTCAATTAAATTTGCTAAAATTTCGTTCATAAAAATTAAAATTTGTAAAAAAATCAAAAAAATCGAAGATAGATTCAATTAAATTTGCTAAAATTTCGTTCATAAAAATTAAAATTTGTAAAAAATCCAAAAAAATCGAAGATAGTTTCGAATTAATTTACTAAAATTTCGTTCATAAAAATTAAAATTTGTAAAAAAATCCAAAAAAATCGAAGATAGTTTCAATTAAATTTGCTAAAATTTCGTTCATAAAAATTAAAATTTGAAAAAAAATCCAAAAAAATCGAAGATAGTTTCCATTGAATTTGCTAAAATTTCGATCATAAAAAATTAAAATTTGTAAAAAAATCCAAAAAAATCGAAGACAGTTTCAATTAAATTTGCAAAAATTTCGTTCATAAAAATTAAAATTTTTAAAAAAATCCACAAAAATCGAAGATAGTTTCAATTGAATTTGCTAAAATTGCGATCATAAAAATTAAAAGTTGTAAAAAAATCCAAAAAAATCGAAGACAGTTTCAATTAAATTTGCTAAAATTTCGTTCATAAAAATTAAAATTTGTAAAAAAATCCAAAAAAATCGGAGAGAGTTTCAATTAAATTTGGAAAAATTTCGTTCATAAAAATTAAAATTTTTAAAAAAATCCACAAAAATCGAAGATAGTTTCAATTGAATTTGCTAAAATTTCGATCATAAAAATTAAAATTTGTAAAAAATCCAAAAAAATCGAAGATAGTTTCAATTAAATTTGCTAAAATATCGATCATAAAAATTAAAATTTGTAAAAAATCCAAAAAAATCGAAGATAGTTTCGAATTAATTTGCTAAAATTTCGTTCATAAAAATTAAAATTTGTAAAAAAATCCAAAAAAATCGAAAATAGTTTCAATTAAATTTGCTAAAATTTCGTTCATAAAAATTAAAATTTTTAAAAAAATCCACAAAAATTGAAGATAGTTTCAATTGAATTTGCTAAAATTTCGATCATAAAAATTAAAATTTGTAAAAAATCCAAAAAAATCGAATACAGTTTCAATTAAATTTGCTAAAATATCGATCATAAAAATTAAAATTTGTAAAAAAATCCAAAAAAATCGAAGACAGTTTCAATTAAATTTGCTAAAATTTCGTTCATAAAAATTAAAATTTGTAAAAAAATCCAAAAAAATCGAAGAGAGTTTCAATTAAATTTGCTAAAATTTCGTTCATAAAAATTAAAATTTGTAAAAAAATCCAAAAAAATCGAATATAGTTTCAATTAAATTTGCTAAAATTTCGATCATAAAAATTAAAATTTGTAAAAAATCGAAGATAGTTTCAATTGAATTTGCTAAAATTTCGTTCATAAAAATTAAAATTTTTAAAAAAATCCACAAAAATCGAAGATAGTTTCAATTGAATTTGCTAAAATTGCGATCATAAAAATTAAAATTTGTAAAAAAATCCAAAAAAATCGAAGACAGTTTCAATTAAATTTGCTAAAATTTCGTTCATAAAAATTAAAATTTGTAAAAAAATCCAAAAAAATCGAAGATAGTTTCAATTAAATTTGCTAAAATTTCGTTCATAAAAATTACAATTTTTAAAAAAATCCACAAAAATCGAAGATAGTTTCAATTGAATTTGCTAAAATTTCGATCATAAAAATTAAAATTTGTAAAAAATCCAAAAAAATTGAAGATAGTTTCGATTAAATTTGCTAAAATTTCGTTCATAAAAATTAAAATTTGTAAAAAAATCCAAAAAAATCGAGGATAGTTTCAATTAAATTTACTAAAATTTCGTGCATAAAAATTAAAATTTTAAAAAAAATCGAAAAAATCGAAGATAGTTTCAATTGAATTTGCTAAAATTTCGTTCATAAAATTTATAATTTGTAAAAAAATCCAAAAAAATCGAAGATAGTTTCGATTAAATTTGCTAAAATATCGATCATACAAATTAAAATTTGTAAAAAATCCAAAAAAATCGAAGATAGTTTCGAATTAATTTGCTTAAATTTCGTTCATAAAAATTAAAATTTGTAAAAAAATCCAAAAAAATCGAAGATAGTTTCAATTAAATTTGCTAAAATTTCGTTCATAAAAATTAAAATTTGAAAAAAAATCCAAAAAAATCGAAGAGAGTTTCAATTAAATTTGCTAAAATTTCGTTCATAAAAATTAAAATTTGTAAAAAAATCCAAAAAAATCGAAGAGAGTTTCAATTAAATTTGCTAAAATTTCGTTCATAAAAATTAAAATTTTTAAAAAAATCCACAAAAATCGAAGATAGTTTCAATTGAATTTGCTAAAATTTCGATCATAAAAATTAAAATTTGTAAAAAATCCAAAAAAATCGAAGATAGTTCCGATTAAATTTGCTAAAATTTCGTTCATAAAAATTAAAATTTGTAAAAAAATCCAAAAAAATCGAAGATAGTTTCGATTAAATTTGCTAAAATATCGATCATACAAATTAAAATTTGTAAAAAATCCAAAAAAATCGAAGATAGTTTCGAATTAATTTGCTAAAATTTCGATCATAAAAATTAAAATTTGTAAAAAATCCAAAAAAATTGAAGATAGTTCCGATTAAATTTGCTAAAATTTCGGTCATAAAAATTAAAATTTGTAAAAAAATCAAAAAAAATCGAGGATAGTTTCAAATAAATTTACTAAAATTTCGTGCATAAAAATTAAAATTTGAAAAAAAATCCAAAAAATCGAAGATAGTTTCAATTGAATTTGCTAAAATTTCGTTCATAAAATTTATAATTTTTAAAAAAATCCAAAAAAATCGAAGATAGTTTCGATTAAATTTGCTAAAATATCGATCATACAAATTAAAATTTGTAAAAAATCCAAAAAAATCGAAGATAGTTTCGAATTAATTTGCTAAAATTTCGTTCATAAAAATTAAAATTTGTAAAAAAATCCAAAAAAATCGAAGATAGTTTCAATTAAATTTGCTAAAATTTCGTTCATAAAAATTAAAATTTTTAAAAAAATCCACAAAAATCGAAGATAGTTTCAATTGAATTTGCTAAAATTTCGATCATAAAAATTAAAATTTGTAAAAAATCCAAAAAAATTGAAGATAGTTTCGATTAAATTTGCTAAAATTTCGTTCATAAAAATTAAAATTTTTAAAAAAATCCACAAAAATCGAAGATAGTTTCAATTGAATTTGCTAAAATTTCGATCATAAAAATAAAAATTTGTAAAAAATCCAAAAAAATCGAAGATAGTTTCAATTAAATTTGCTAAAATATCGATCATAAAAATTAAAATTTGTAAAAAATCCAAAAAAATCGAAGATAGTTTCGAATTAATTTGCTAAAATTTCGTTCATAAAAATTAAAATTTGTAAAAAAATCCAAAAAAATCGAAAATAGTTTCAATTAAATTTGCTAGAATTTCGTTCATAAAAATTAAAATTTTTAAAAAAATCCACAAAAATTGAAGATAGTTTCAATTGAATTTGCTAAAATTTCGATCATAAAAATTAAAATTTGTAAAAAATCCAAAAAAATCGAATATAGTTTCAATTAAATTTGCTAAAATATCGATCATAAAAATTAAAATTTGTAAAAAATCCAAAAAAATCGAAGATAGTTTCGAATTAATTTGCTAAAATTTCGTTCATAAAAATTAAAATTTGTAAAAAAATCCAAAAAAATCGAAGATAGTTTCAATTGAATTTGCTAAAATTTCGATCATAAAAATTAAAATTTGAAAAAAATCCAAAAAATCGAAGATAGTTTCAATTAAATTTGCTAAAATTTCGTTCATAAAAATTAAAATTTTTAAAAAAATCCAAAAAAATCGAAGAGAGTTTCAATTAAATTTGCTAAAATTTCGTTCATAAAAATTAAAATTTTTAAAAAAATCCACAAAAATCGAAGATAGTTTCAATTGAATTTGCTAAAATTTCGATCATAAAAATTAAAATTTGTAAAAAATCCAAAAAAATCGAAGATAGTTCCGATTAAATTTGCTAAAATTTCGTTCATAAAAATTAAAATTTGTAAAAAAATCCAAAAAAATCGAAGATAGTTTCGATTAAATTTGCTAAAATATCGATCATACAAATTAAAATTTGTAAAAAATCCAAAAAAATCGAAGATAGTTTCGAATTAATTTGCTAAAATTTCGATCATAAAAATTAAAATTTGTAAAAAATCCAAAAAAATTGAAGATAGTTCCGATTAAATTTGCTAAAATTTCGGTCATAAAAATTAAAATTTGTAAAAAAATCAAAAAAAATCGAGGATAGTTTCAAATAAATTTACTAAAATTTCGTGCATAAAAATTAAAATTTGAAAAAAAATCCAAAAAATCGAAGATAGTTTCAATTGAATTTGCTAAAATTTCGTTCATAAAATTTATAATTTTTAAAAAAATCCAAAAAAATCGAAGATAGTTTCGATTAAATTTGCTAAAATATCGATCATACAAATTAAAATTTGTAAAAAATCCAAAAAAATCGAAGATAGTTTCGAATTAATTTGCTAAAATTTCGTTCATAAAAATTAAAATTTGTAAAAAAATCCAAAAAAATCGAAGATAGTTTCAATTAAATTTGCTAAAATTTCGTTCATAAAAATTAAAATTTTTAAAAAAATCCACAAAAATCGAAGATAGTTTCAATTGAATTTGCTAAAATTTCGATCATAAAAATTAAAATTTGTAAAAAATCCAAAAAAATTGAAGATAGTTTCGATTAAATTTGCTAAAATTTCGTTCATAAAAATTAAAATTTTTAAAAAAATCCACAAAAATCGAAGATAGTTTCAATTGAATTTGCTAAAATTTCGATCATAAAAATAAAAATTTGTAAAAAATCCAAAAAAATCGAAGATAGTTTCAATTAAATTTGCTAAAATATCGATCATAAAAATTAAAATTTGTAAAAAATCCAAAAAAATCGAAGATAGTTTCGAATTAATTTGCTAAAATTTCGTTCATAAAAATTAAAATTTGTAAAAAAATCCAAAAAAATCGAAAATAGTTTCAATTAAATTTGCTAGAATTTCGTTCATAAAAATTAAAATTTTTAAAAAAATCCACAAAAATTGAAGATAGTTTCAATTGAATTTGCTAAAATTTCGATCATAAAAATTAAAATTTGTAAAAAATCCAAAAAAATCGAATATAGTTTCAATTAAATTTGCTAAAATATCGATCATAAAAATTAAAATTTGTAAAAAATCCAAAAAAATCGAAGATAGTTTCGAATTAATTTGCTAAAATTTCGTTCATAAAAATTAAAATTTGTAAAAAAATCCAAAAAAATCGAAGATAGTTTCAATTGAATTTGCTAAAATTTCGATCATAAAAATTAAAATTTGAAAAAAATCCAAAAAATCGAAGATAGTTTCAATTAAATTTGCTAAAATTTCGTTCATAAAAATTAAAATTTTTAAAAAAATCCAAAAAAATCGAAGACAGTTTCAATTAAATTTGCTAAAATTTCGTTCATAAAAATTAAAATTTTTAAAAAAATCCAAAAAAATCGAAGAGAGTTTCAATTAAATTTGCTAAAATTTCGTTCATAAAAATTAAAATTTTTAAAAAAATCCACAAAAATCGAAGATAGTTTCAATTGAATTTGCTAAAATTGCGATCATAAAAATTAAAATTTGTAAAAAATCCAAAAAAATCGAAGATAGTTCCGATTAAATTTGGAAAAATTTCGTTCATAAAAATTAAAATTTGTAAAAAAATCCAAAAAAATCGAGGATAGTTTCAATTAAATTTACTAAAATTTCGTGCATAAAAATTAAAATTTGAAAAAAAATCCAAAAAATCGAAGATAGTTTCAATTGAATTTGCTAAAATTTCGTTCATAAAATTTATAATTTGTTAAAAAATTCCAAAAAAATCGAAGATAGTTTCGATTAAATTTGCTAAAATATCGATCATAAAAATTAAAATTTGTAAAAAATCCAAAAAAATCGAAGATAGTTTCGACTTAATTTGCAAAATTTCGTTCATAAAAATTAAAATTTGTAAAAAAATCCAAAAAAATCGAAGATAGTTTCAATTAAATTTGCTAAAATTTCGTTCATAAAAATTAAAATTTGAAAAAAAATCCAAAAAAATCGAAGAGAGTTTCAATTAAATTTGCTAAAATTTCGTTCATAAAAATTAAAATTTGTAAAAAAATCAAAAAAAATCGAAGAGAGTTTCAATTAAATTTGCTAAAATTTCGTTCATAAAAATTAAAATTTTTAAAAAAATCCACAAAAATCGAAGATAGTTTCAATTGAATTTGCTAAAATTTCGATCATAAAAATTAAAATTTGTAAAAAATCCAAAAAAATCGAAGATAGTTCCGATTAAATTTGCTAAAATTTCGTTCATAAAAATTAAAATTTGTAAAAAAATCCAAAAAAATCGAGGATAGTTTCAATTAAATTTACTAAAATTTCGTGCATAAAAATTAAAATTTGAAAATAAAACCAAAAAATCGAAGATAGTTTCAATTGAATTTGCTAAAATTTCGTTCATAAAATTTATAATTTGTAAAAAAATCCAAAAAAATCGAAGATAGTTTCGATTAAATTTGCAAAAATATCGATCATAAAAATTAAAATTTGTAAAAAAATAAAAAAAAATCGAAGAGAGTTTCGAATTAATTTGCTAAAATTTCGTTCATAAAAATTAAAATTTGTAAAAAAATCCAAAAAAATCGAAGATAGTTTCAATTAAATTTGCTAAAATTTCGTTCATAAAAATTAAAATTTGAAAAAAAATCCAAAAAAATCGAAGATAGTTTCAATTGAATTTGCTAAAATTTCGTTCATAAATAAAATTTGTAAAAAAATCCAAAAAAATCGAAGAGAGTTTCAATTAAATTTGCTAAAATTTCGTTCATAAAAATTAAAATTTGAAAAAAAATCCCAAAAAATCGAATATAGTTTCAATTAAATTTGCTAAAATTTCGATCATAAAAATCAAAATTTGTAAAAAATCCAAAAAAATCGAAGATAGTTTCAATTAAATTTGCTAAAATATCGATCATACAAATTAAAATTTGTAAAAAATCCAAAAAAATCGAAGATAGTTTCGAATTAATTTGCTAAAATTTCGTTCATAAAAATTAAAATTTGTAAAAAAATCCAAAAAAATCGAAAATAGTTTCAATTAAATTTGCTAAAATTTCGTTCATAAAAATAAAAATTTGAAAAAAAATCCAAAAAAATCGAAGATAGTCTCAATTGAATTTGCTAAAATTTCGTTCATAAAAATTAAAATTTGTAAAAAAATCCAAAAAAATCGAAGACAGTTTCAATTAAATTTGCTAAAATTTCGTTCATAAAAATTAAAATTTGTAAAAAAATCAAAAAAATCGAAGATAGATTCAATTAAATTTGCTAAAATTTCGTTCATAAAAATTAAAATTTGTAAAAAATCCAAAAAAATCGAAGATAGTTTCGAATTAATTTACTAAAATTTCGTTCATAAAAATTAAAATTTGTAAAAAAATCCAAAAAAATCGAAGATAGTTTCAATTAAATTTGCTAAAATTTCGTTCATAAAAATTAAAATTTGAAAAAAAATCCAAAAAAATCGAAGATAGTTTCCATTGAATTTGCTAAAATTTCGATCATAAAAAATTAAAATTTGTAAAAAAATCCAAAAAAATCGAAGACAGTTTCAATTAAATTTGCAAAAATTTCGTTCATAAAAATTAAAATTTTTAAAAAAATCCACAAAAATCGAAGATAGTTTCAATTGAATTTGCTAAAATTGCGATCATAAAAATTAAAAGTTGTAAAAAAATCCAAAAAAATCGAAGACAGTTTCAATTAAATTTGCTAAAATTTCGTTCATAAAAATTAAAATTTGTAAAAAAATCCAAAAAAATCGGAGAGAGTTTCAATTAAATTTGGAAAAATTTCGTTCATAAAAATTAAAATTTTTAAAAAAATCCACAAAAATCGAAGATAGTTTCAATTGAATTTGCTAAAATTTCGATCATAAAAATTAAAATTTGTAAAAAATCCAAAAAAATCGAAGATAGTTTCAATTAAATTTGCTAAAATATCGATCATAAAAATTAAAATTTGTAAAAAATCCAAAAAAATCGAAGATAGTTTCGAATTAATTTGCTAAAATTTCGTTCATAAAAATTAAAATTTGTAAAAAAATCCAAAAAAATCGAAAATAGTTTCAATTAAATTTGCTAAAATTTCGTTCATAAAAATTAAAATTTTTAAAAAAATCCACAAAAATTGAAGATAGTTTCAATTGAATTTGCTAAAATTTCGATCATAAAAATTAAAATTTGTAAAAAATCCAAAAAAATCGAATACAGTTTCAATTAAATTTGCTAAAATATCGATCATAAAAATTAAAATTTGTAAAAAAATCCAAAAAAATCGAAGACAGTTTCAATTAAATTTGCTAAAATTTCGTTCATAAAAATTAAAATTTGTAAAAAAATCCAAAAAAATCGAAGAGAGTTTCAATTAAATTTGCTAAAATTTCGTTCATAAAAATTAAAATTTGTAAAAAAATCCAAAAAAATCGAATATAGTTTCAATTAAATTTGCTAAAATTTCGATCATAAAAATTAAAATTTGTAAAAAATCGAAGATAGTTTCAATTGAATTTGCTAAAATTTCGTTCATAAAAATTAAAATTTTTAAAAAAATCCACAAAAATCGAAGATAGTTTCAATTGAATTTGCTAAAATTGCGATCATAAAAATTAAAATTTGTAAAAAAATCCAAAAAAATCGAAGACAGTTTCAATTAAATTTGCTAAAATTTCGTTCATAAAAATTAAAATTTGTAAAAAAATCCAAAAAAATCGGAGAGAGTTTCAATTAAATTTGCTAAAATTTCGTTCATAAAAATTAAAATTTTTAAAAAAATCCACAAAAATCGAAGATAGTTTCAATTGAATTTGCTAAAATTTCGATCATAAAAATTAAAATTTGTAAAAAATCCAAAAAAATCGAAGATAGTTTCAATTAAATTTGCTAAAATATCGATCATAAAAATTAAAATTTGTAAAAAATCCAAAAAAATCGAAGATAGTTTCGAATTAATTTGCTAAAATTTCGTTCATAAAAATTAAAATTTGTAAAAAAATCCAAAAAAATCGAAAATAGTTTCAATTAAATTTGCTAAAATTTCGTTCATAAAAATTAAAATTTTTAAAAAAATCCACAAAAATTGAAGATAGTTTCAATTGAATTTGCTAAAATTTCGATCATAAAAATTAAAATTTGTAAAAAATCCAAAAAAATCGAATACAGTTTCAATTAAATTTGCTAAAATATCGATCATAAAAATTAAAATTTGTAAAAAATCCAAAAAAATCGAAGATAGTTTCGAATTAATTTGCTAAAATTTCGTTCATAAAAATTAAAATTTTTAAAAAAATCCAAAAAAATCGAAGACAGTTTCAATTAAATTTGCTAAAATTTCGTTCATAAAAATTAAAATTTGTAAAAAAATCCAAAAAAATCGAAGAGAGTTTCAATTAAATTTGCTAAAATTTCGTTCATAAAAATTAAAATTTGAAAAAAAATCCCAAAAAATCGAATATAGTTTCAATTAAATTTGCTAAAATTTCGATCATAAAAATCAAAATTTGTAAAAAATCCAAAAAAATCGAAGATAGTTTCAATTAAATTTGCTAAAATATCGATCATACAAATTAAAATTTGTAAAAAATCCAAAAAAATCGAAGATAGTTTCGAATTAATTTGCTAAAATTTCGTTCATAAAAATTAAAATTTGTAAAAAAATCCAAAAAAATCGAAAATAGTTTCAATTAAATTTGCTAAAATTTCGTTCATAAAAATAAAAATTTGAAAAAAAATCCAAAAAAATCGAAGATAGTCTCAATTGAATTTGCTAAAATTTCGTTCATAAAAATTAAAATTTGTAAAAAAATCCAAAAAAATCGAAGACAGTTTCAATTAAATTTGCTAAAATTTCGTTCATAAAAATTAAAATTTGTAAAAAAATCCAAAAAAATCGAAGATAGATTCAATTAAATTTGCTAAAATTTCGTTCATAAAAATTAAAATTTGTAAAAAATCCAAAAAAATCGAAGATAGTTTCGAATTAATTTACTAAAATTTCGTTCATAAAAATTAAAATTTGTAAAAAAATCCAAAAAAATCGAAGATAGTTTCAATTAAATTTGCTAAAATTTCGTTCATAAAAATTAAAATTTGAAAAAAAATCCAAAAAAATCGAAGATAGTTTCCATTGAATTTGCTAAAATTTCGATCATAAAAAATTAAAATTTGTAATAAAATCCAAAAAAATCGAAGACAGTTTCAATTAAATTTGCTAAAATTTCGTTCATAAAAATTAAAATTTGTAAAAAAATCCAAAAAAATCGAAGATAGTTTTAATTAAATTTGCTAAAATTTCGTTCATAAAAATAAAAATTTGAAAAAAAATCCAAAAAAATCGAAGATAGTTTCAATTGAATTTGCTAAAATTTCGATCATAAAAATTAAAATTTGTAAAAAATCCAAAAAAATCGAAGATAGTTCCGATTAAATTTGCTAAAATTTCGTTCATAAAAATTAAAATTTGTAAAAAAATCCAAAAAAATCGAGGATAGTTTCAATTAAATTTACTAAAATTTCGTACATAAAAATTAAAATTTGAAAAAAAATCCAAAAAATCGAAGATAGTTTCAATTGAATTTGCTAAAATTTCGTTCATAAAATATATAATTTGTAAAAAAATCCAAAAAAATCGAAGATAGTTTCAATTAAATTTGCTAAAATTTCGTTCATAAAAATTAAAATTTGAAAAAAAATCCAAAAAAATCGAAGATAGTTTCAATTGAATTTGCTAAAATTTCGTTCATAAAAATTAAAATTTGTAAAAAAATCCAAAAAATCGAAGATAGTTTCAATTGAATTTGCTAAAATTTCGTTCATAAAAATTAAAATTTGTAAAAAAATCAAAAAAATCGAAGACAGTTTCAATTAAATTTGCTAAAATTTCGTTCATAAAAATTAAAATTTGTAAAAAATCCAAAAAAATCGAAGAGAGTTTCAATTAAATTTGCTAAAATTTCGTTCATAAAAATTAAAATTTTTAAAAAAATCCACAAAAATCGAAGATAGTTTCAATTGAATTTGCTAAAATTTCGATCATAAAAATTAAAATTTGTAAAAAATCCAAAAAAATCGAAGATAGTTTCAATTAAATTTGCTAAAATATCGATCATAAAAATTAAAATTTGTAAAAAATCCGAAAAAATCGAAGATAGTTTCGAATTAATTTGCTAAAATTTCGTTCATAAAAATTAAAATTTGTAAAAAAATCCAAAAAAATCGAAGATAGTTTCAATTAAATTTGCTAAAATTTCGTTCATAAAAATAAAAATTTGAAAAAAAATCCAAAAAAATCGAAGATAGTTTCAATTGAATTTGCTAAATTTCGTTCATAAAAATTAAAATTTGTAAAAAAATCCAAAAAAATCGAAGAAAGTTTCAATTAAATTTGCTAAAATTTCGTTCATAAAAATTAAAATTTTTAAAAAAATCCACAAAATTCGAAGATAGTTTCAATTGAATTTGCTAAAATTTCGATCATAAAAATTAAAATTTGTAAAAAATCCAAAAAAATCGAAGATAGTTTCGAATTAATTTGCTAAAATTTCGTCCATAAAAATTAAAATTTGTAAAAAAATCTAAAAAAATCGAAGATAGTTTCAATTAAATTTGATAAAATTTCGTACATAAAAATTAAAATTTGAAAAAAAATCCAAAAAAATCGAAGATAGTTTCAATTGAATTTGCTAAAATTTCGTTCATTAAAATTTAAATTTGTAAACAAATCAAAAAAAATCGAAGACAGTTTCAATTAAATTTGCTAAAAATTCGTTCATAAAAATTAAAATTTGTAAAAAAATCCAAAAAAATCGAAGAGAGTTTCAATAAAATTTGCTAAAATTTCGTTCATAAAAATTAAAAGTTTTAAAAAAATCCACAAAAATCGAAGATAGTTTCAATTGAATTTGCTAAAATTTCGATCAAAAAAATTAAAATTTGTAAAAAATCCAAAAAAATCGAAGACAGTTTCGATTAAATTTGCTAAAATTTCGTTCATAAAAATTAAAATTTTTAAAAAAATCCACAAAAATCGAAGATAGTTTCAATTGAATTTGCTAAAATTTCGATCATAAAAATTAAAATTTGTAAAAAATCCAAAAAAATTGAAGATAGTTCCGATTAAATTTGCTAAAATTTCGGTCATAAAAATTAAAATTTGTAAAAAAATCAAAAAAAATCAAGGATAGTTTCAAATAAATTTACTAAAATTTCGTGCATAAAAATTAAAATTTGAAAAAAAATCCAAAAAATCGAAGATAGTTTCAATTGAATTTGCTAAAATTTCGTTCATAAAATTTATAATTTTTAAAAAAATCCAAAAAAATCGAAGATAGTTTCGATTAAATTTGCTAAAATATCGATCATACAAATTAAAATTTGTAAAAAATCCAAAAAAATCGAAGATAGTTTCGAATTAATTTGCTAAAATTTCGTTCATAAAAATTAAAATTTGTAAAAAAATCCAAAAAAATCGAAGATAGTTTCAATTAAATTTGCTAAAATTTCGTTCATAAAAATTAAAATTTTTAAAAAAATCCACAAAAATCGGAATTAGTTTCAATTGAATTTGCTAAAATTTCGATCATAAAAATTAAAATTTGTAAAAAATCCAAAAAAATCGAAGATAGTTTCAATTAAATTTGCTAAAATTTCGATCATAAAAATTAAAATTTTTAAAAAATCCAAAAAAATCGAAGATAGTTTCGAATTAATTTGCTAAAATTTCGTTCATAAAAATTAAAATTTTAAAAAAAAACCAAAAAAATCGAAGATAGTTTCAATTGAATTTGCTAAAATTTCGTTCATAAAAATTAAAATTTGTAATAAAATCCAAAAAAATCGAAGACAGTTTCAATTAAATTTGCTAAAATTTCGTTCATAAAAATTAAAATTTGTAAAAAAATCCAAAAAAATCGAAGATAGTTTTAATTAAATTTGCTAAAATTTCGTTCATAAAAATAAAAATTTGAAAAAAAATCCAAAAAAATCGAAGATAGTTTCAATTGAATTTGCTAAAATTTCGATCATAAAAATTAAAATTTGTAAAAAATCCAAAAAAATCGAAGATAGTTCCGATTAAATTTGCTAAAATTTCGTTCATAAAAATTAAAATTTGTAAAAAAATCCAAAAAAATCGAGGATAGTTTCAATTAAATTTACTAAAATTTCGTACATAAAAATTAAAATTTGAAAAAAAATCCAAAAAATCGAAGATAGTTTCAATTGAATTTGCTAAAATTTCGTTCATAAAATATATAATTTGTAAAAAAATCCAAAAAAATCGAAGATAGTTTCAATTAAATTTGCTAAAATTTCGTTCATAAAAATTAAAATTTGAAAAAAAATCCAAAAAATCGAAGATAGTTTCAATTGAATTTGCTAAAATTTCGTTCATAAAAATTAAAATTTGTAAAAAAATCCAAAAAAATCGAAGATAGTTTCAATTGAATTTGCTAAAATTTCGTTCATAAAAATTAAAATTTGTAAAAAAATCAAAAAAATCGAAGACAGTTTCAATTAAATTTGCTAAAATTTCGTTCATAAAAATTAAAATTTGTAAAAAATCCAAAAAAATCGAAGAGAGTTTCAATTAAATTTGCTAAAATTTCGTTCATAAAAATTAAAATTTTTAAAAAAATCCACAAAAATCGAAGATAGTTTCAATTGAATTTGCTAAAATTTCGATCATAAAAATTAAAATTTGTAAAAAAATCCAAAAAAATCGAAGATAGTTTCAATTAAATTTGCTAAAATATCGATCATAAAAATTAAAATTTGTAAAAAATCCGAAAAAATCGAAGATAGTTTCGAATTAATTTGCTAAAATTTCGTTCATAAAAATTAAAATTTGTAAAAAAATCCAAAAAAATCGAAGATAGTTTCAATTAAATTTGCTAAAATTTCGTTCATAAAAATTAAAATTTGAAAAAAAATCCAAAAAAATCGAAGATAGTCTCAATTGAATTTGCTAAATTTCGTTCATAAAAATTAAAATTTGTAAAAAAATCCAAAAAAATCGAAGAAAGTTTCAATTAAATTTGCTAAAATTTCGTTCATAAAAATTAAAATTTTTAAAAAAATCCACAAAATTCGAAGATAGTTTCAATTGAATTTGCTAAAATTTCGATCATAAAAATTAAAATTTGTAAAAAATCCAAAAAAATCGAAGATAGTTTCGAATTAATTTGCTAAAATTTCGTCCATAAAAATTAAAATTTGTAAAAAAATCTAAAAAATCGAAGATAGTTTCAATTAAATTTGATAAAATTTCGTACATAAAAATTAAAATTTGAAAAAAAATCCAAAAAAATCGAAGATAGTTTCAATTGAATTTGCTAAAATTTCGTTCATTAAAATTTAAATTTGTAAACAAATCAAAAAAAATCGAAGACAGTTTCAATTAAATTTGCTAAAAATTCGTTCATAAAAATTAAAATTTGTAAAAAAATCCAAAAAAATCGAAGAGAGTTTCAATAAAATTTGCTAAAATTTCGTTCATAAAAATTAAAAGTTTTAAAAAAATCCACAAAAATCGAAGATAGTTTCAATTGAATTTGCTAAAATTTCGATCAAAAAAATTAAAATTTGTAAAAAATCCAAAAAATCGAAGATAGTTTCGATTAAATTTGCTAAAATTTCGTTCATAAAAATTAAAATTTTTAAAAAAATCCACAAAAATCGAAGATAGTTTCAATTGAATTTGCTAAAATTTCGATCATAAAAATTAAAATTTGTAAAAAATCCAAAAAAATTGAAGATAGTTCCGATTAAATTTGCTAAAATTTCGGTCATAAAAATTAAAATTTGTAAAAAAATCAAAAAAAATCGAGGATAGTTTCAAATAAATTTACTAAAATTTCGTGCATAAAAATTAAAATTTGAAAAAAAATCCAAAAAATCGAAGATAGTTTCAATTGAATTTGCTAAAATTTCGTTCATAAAATTTATAATTTTTAAAAAAATCCAAAAAAATCGAAGATAGTTTCGATTAAATTTGCTAAAATATCGATCATACAAATTAAAATTTGTAAAAAATCCAAAAAAATCGAAGATAGTTTCGAATTAATTTGCTAAAATTTCGTTCATAAAAATTAAAATTTGAAAAAAAATCCAAAAAAATCGAAGATAGTTTCAATTGAATTTGCTAAAATTTCGATCATAAAAATTAAAATTTGTAAAAAATCCAAAAAAATCGAAGATAGTTCCGATTAAATTTGCTAAAATTTCGTTCATAAAAATTAAAATTTGTAAAAAAATCCAAAAAAATCGAGGATAGTTTCAATTAAATTTACTAAAATTTCGTACATAAAAATTAAAATTTGAAAAAAAATCCAAAAAATCGAAGATAGTTTCAATTGAATTTGCTAAAATTTCGTTCATAAAATATATAATTTGTAAAAAAATCCAAAAAAATCGAAGATAGTTTCAATTAAATTTGCTAAAATTTCGTTCATAAAAATTAAAATTTGAAAAAAAATCCAAAAAAATCGAAGATAGTTTCAATTGAATTTGCTAAAATTTCGTTCATAAAAATTAAAATTTGTAAAAAAATCCAAAAAATCGAAGATAGTTTCAATTGAATTTGCTAAAATTTCGTTCATAAAAATTAAAATTTGTAAAAAAATCAAAAAAATCGAAGACAGTTTCAATTAAATTTGCTAAAATTTCGTTCATAAAAATTAAAATTTGTAAAAAATCCAAAAAAATCGAAGAGAGTTTCAATTAAATTTGCTAAAATTTCGTTCATAAAAATTAAAATTTTTAAAAAATCCACAAAAATCGAAGATAGTTTCAATTGAATTTGCTAAAATTTCGATCATAAAAATTAAAATTTGTAAAAAATCCAAAAAATCGAAGATAGTTTCAATTAAATTTGCTAAAATATCGATCATAAAAATTAAAATTTGTAAAAAATCCGAAAAAATCGAAGATAGTTTCGAATTAATTTGCTAAAATTTCGTTCATAAAAATTAAAATTTGTAAAAAAATCCAAAAAAATCGAAGATAGTTTCAATTAAATTTGCTAAAATTTCGTTCATAAAAATAAAAATTTGAAAAAAAATCCAAAAAAATCGAAGATAGTTTCAATTGAATTTGCTAAATTTCGTTCATAAAAATTAAAATTTGTAAAAAAATCCAAAAAAATCGAAGAAAGTTTCAATTAAATTTGCTAAAATTTCGTTCATAAAAATTAAAATTTTTAAAAAAATCCACAAAATTCGAAGATAGTTTCAATTGAATTTGCTAAAATTTCGATCATAAAAATTAAAATTTGTAAAAAATCCAAAAAAATCGAAGATAGTTTCGAATTAATTTGCTAAAATTTCGTCCATAAAAATTAAAATTTGTAAAAAAATCTAAAAAAATCGAAGATAGTTTCAATTAAATTTGATAAAATTTCGTACATAAAAATTAAAATTTGAAAAAAAATCCAAAAAAATCGAAGATAGTTTCAATTGAATTTGCTAAAATTTCGTTCATTAAAATTTAAATTTGTAAACAAATCAAAAAAAATCGAAGACAGTTTCAATTAAATTTGCTAAAAATTCGTTCATAAAAATTAAAATTTGTAAAAAAATCCAAAAAAATCGAAGAGAGTTTCAATAAAATTTGCTAAAATTTCGTTCATAAAAATTAAAAGTTTTAAAAAAATCCACAAAAATCGAAGATAGTTTCAATTGAATTTGCTAAAATTTCGATCAAAAAAATTAAAATTTGTAAAAAATCCAAAAAAATCGAAGACAGTTTCGATTAAATTTGCTAAAATTTCGTTCATAAAAATTAAAATTTTTAAAAAAATCCACAAAAATCGAAGATAGTTTCAATTGAATTTGCTAAAATTTCGATCATAAAAATTAAAATTTGTAAAAAATCCAAAAAAATTGAAGATAGTTCCGATTAAATTTGCTAAAATTTCGGTCATAAAAATTAAAATTTGTAAAAAAATCAAAAAAAATCAAGGATAGTTTCAAATAAATTTACTAAAATTTCGTGCATAAAAATTAAAATTTGAAAAAAAATCCAAAAAATCGAAGATAGTTTCAATTGAATTTGCTAAAATTTCGTTCATAAAATTTATAATTTTTAAAAAAATCCAAAAAAATCGAAGATAGTTTCGATTAAATTTGCTAAAATATCGATCATACAAATTAAAATTTGTAAAAAATCCAAAAAAATCGAAGATAGTTTCGAATTAATTTGCTAAAATTTCGTTCATAAAAATTAAAATTTGTAAAAAAATCCAAAAAAATCGAAGATAGTTTCAATTAAATTTGCTAAAATTTCGTTCATAAAAATTAAAATTTTTAAAAAAATCCACAAAAATCGGAATTAGTTTCAATTGAATTTGCTAAAATTTCGATCATAAAAATTAAAATTTGTAAAAAATCCAAAAAAATCGAAGATAGTTTCAATTAAATTTGCTAAAATTTCGATCATAAAAATTAAAATTTTTAAAAAATCCAAAAAAATCGAAGATAGTTTCGAATTAATTTGCTAAAATTTCGTTCATAAAAATTAAAATTTTAAAAAAAAACCAAAAAAATCGAAGATAGTTTCAATTGAATTTGCTAAAATTTCGTTCATAAAAATTAAAATTTGTAATAAAATCCAAAAAAATCGAAGACAGTTTCAATTAAATTTGCTAAAATTTCGTTCATAAAAATTAAAATTTGTAAAAAAATCCAAAAAAATCGAAGATAGTTTTAATTAAATTTGCTAAAATTTCGTTCATAAAAATAAAAATTTGAAAAAAAATCCAAAAAAATCGAAGATAGTTTCAATTGAATTTGCTAAAATTTCGATCATAAAAATTAAAATTTGTAAAAAATCCAAAAAAATCGAAGATAGTTCCGATTAAATTTGCTAAAATTTCGTTCATAAAAATTAAAATTTGTAAAAAAATCCAAAAAAATCGAGGATAGTTTCAATTAAATTTACTAAAATTTCGTACATAAAAATTAAAATTTGAAAAAAAATCCAAAAAATCGAAGATAGTTTCAATTGAATTTGCTAAAATTTCGTTCATAAAATATATAATTTGTAAAAAAATCCAAAAAAATCGAAGATAGTTTCAATTAAATTTGCTAAAATTTCGTTCATAAAAATTAAAATTTGAAAAAAAATCCAAAAAAATCGAAGATAGTTTCAATTGAATTTGCTAAAATTTCGTTCATAAAAATTAAAATTTGTAAAAAAATCCAAAAAAATCGAAGATAGTTTCAATTGAATTTGCTAAAATTTCGTTCATAAAAATTAAAATTTGTAAAAAAATCAAAAAAATCGAAGACAGTTTCAATTAAATTTGCTAAAATTTCGTTCATAAAAATTAAAATTTGTAAAAAATCCAAAAAAATCGAAGAGAGTTTCAATTAAATTTGCTAAAATTTCGTTCATAAAAATTAAAATTTTTAAAAAAATCCACAAAAATCGAAGATAGTTTCAATTGAATTTGCTAAAATTTCGATCATAAAAATTAAAATTTGTAAAAAATCCAAAAAAATCGAAGATAGTTTCAATTAAATTTGCTAAAATATCGATCATAAAAATTAAAATTTGTAAAAAATCCGAAAAAATCGAAGATAGTTTCGAATTAATTTGCTAAAATTTCGTTCATAAAAATTAAAATTTGTAAAAAAATCCAAAAAAATCGAAGATAGTTTCAATTAAATTTGCTAAAATTTCGTTCATAAAAATTAAAATTTGAAAAAAAATCCAAAAAAATCGAAGATAGTCTCAATTGAATTTGCTAAATTTCGTTCATAAAAATTAAAATTTGTAAAAAAATCCAAAAAAATCGAAGAAAGTTTCAATTAAATTTGCTAAAATTTCGTTCATAAAAATTAAAATTTTTAAAAAAATCCACAAAATTCGAAGATAGTTTCAATTGAATTTGCTAAAATTTCGATCATAAAAATTAAAATTTGTAAAAAATCCAAAAAAATCGAAGATAGTTTCGAATTAATTTGCTAAAATTTCGTCCATAAAAATTAAAATTTGTAAAAAAATCTAAAAAAATCGAAGATAGTTTCAATTAAATTTGATAAAATTTCGTACATAAAAATTAAAATTTGAAAAAAAATCCAAAAAAATCGAAGATAGTTTCAATTGAATTTGCTAAAATTTCGTTCATTAAAATTTAAATTTGTAAACAAATCAAAAAAAATCGAAGACAGTTTCAATTAAATTTGCTAAAAATTCGTTCATAAAAATTAAAATTTGTAAAAAAATCCAAAAAAATCGAAGAGAGTTTCAATAAAATTTGCTAAAATTTCGTTCATAAAAATTAAAAGTTTTAAAAAAATCCACAAAAATCGAAGATAGTTTCAATTGAATTTGCTAAAATTTCGATCAAAAAAATTAAAATTTGTAAAAAATCCAAAAAAATCGAAGATAGTTTCGATTAAATTTGCTAAAATTTCGTTCATAAAAATTAAAATTTTTAAAAAAATCCACAAAAATCGAAGATAGTTTCAATTGAATTTGCTAAAATTTCGATCATAAAAATTAAAATTTGTAAAAAATCCAAAAAAATTGAAGATAGTTCCGATTAAATTTGCTAAAATTTCGGTCATAAAAATTAAAATTTGTAAAAAAATCAAAAAAAATCGAGGATAGTTTCAAATAAATTTACTAAAATTTCGTGCATAAAAATTAAAATTTGAAAAAAAATCCAAAAAATCGAAGATAGTTTCAATTGAATTTGCTAAAATTTCGTTCATAAAATTTATAATTTTTAAAAAAATCCAAAAAAATCGAAGATAGTTTCGATTAAATTTGCTAAAATATCGATCATACAAATTAAAATTTGTAAAAAATCCAAAAAAATCGAAGATAGTTTCGAATTAATTTGCTAAAATTTCGTTCATAAAAATTAAAATTTGTAAAAAAATCCAAAAAAATCGAAGATAGTTTCAATTAAATTTGCTAAAATTTCGTTCATAAAAATTAAAATTTTTAAAAAATCCACAAAAATCGAAGATAGTTTCAATTGAATTTGCTAAATTTCGATCATAAAAATTAAAATTTGTAAAAAATCCAAAAAAAATTGAAGATAGTTTCGATTAAATTTGCTAAAATTTCGTTCATAAAAATTAAAATTTGTAAAAAAATCCAAAAAAATCGAGGATAGTTTCAATTAAATTTACTAAAATTTCGTGCATAAAAATTAAAATTTTAAAAAAATCGAAAAAATCGAAGATAGTTTCAATTGAATTTGCTAAAATTTCGTTCATAAAATTTATAATTTGTAAAAAAATCCAAAAAAATCGAAGATAGTTTCGATTAAATTTGCTAAAATATCGATCATACAAATTAAAATTTGTAAAAAATCCAAAAAAATCGAAGATAGTTTCGAATTAATTTGCTTAAATTTCGTTCATAAAAATTAAAATTTGTAAAAAAATCCAAAAAAATCGAAGATAGTTTCAATTAAATTTGCTAAAATATCGATCATACAAATTAAAATTTGTAAAAAATCCAAAAAAATCGAAGATAGTTTCGAATTAATTTGCTAAAATTTCGATCATAAAAATTAAAATTTGTAAAAAATCCAAAAAAATTGAAGATAGTTTCGATTAAATTTGCTAAAATTTCGTTCATAAAAATTAAAATTTGTAAAAAAATCCAAAAAAATCGAGGATAGTTTCAATTAAATTTACTAAAATTTTGTGCATAAAAATTAAAATTTTAAAAAAAATCCAAAAAATCGAAGATAGTTTCAATTGAATTTGCTAAAATTTCGTTCATAAAATTTATAATTTGTAAAAAAATCCAAAAAAATCGAAGATAGTTTCGATTAAATTTGCTAAAATATCGATCATACAAATTAAAATTTGTAAAAAATCCAAAAAAATCGAAGATAGTTTCGAATTAATTTGCTTAAATTTCGTTCATAAAAATTAAAATTTGTAAAAAAATCCAAAAAAATCGAAGATAGTTTCAATTAAATTTGCTAAAATTTCGTTCATAAAAATTAAAATTTGAAAAAAAATCCAAAAAAATCGAAGAGAGTTTCAATTAAATTTGCTAAAATTTCGTTCATAAAAATTAAAATTTGTAAAAAAATCCAAAAAAATCGAAGAGAGTTTCAATTAAATTTGCTAAAATTTCGTTCATAAAAATTAAAATTTGTAAAAAAATCCAAAAAAATCGAAGATAGTTTCAATTAAATTTGCTAAAATTTCGTTCATAAAAATTAAAATTTGAAAAAAAATCCAAAAAATCGAAGATAGTTTCAATTGAATTTGCTAAAATTTCGTTCATAAAAATTAAAATTTGTAAAAAAATCCAAAAAAATCGAAGACAGTTTCAATTAAATTTGCTAAAATTTCGTTCATAAAAATTAAAATTTGTAAAAAAATCCAAAAAAATCGGAGAGAGTTTCAATTAAATTTGCTAAAATTTCGTTCATAAAAATTAAAATTTTTAAAAAAATCCACAAAAATCGAAGATAGTTTCAATTGAATTTGCTAAAATTTCGATCATAAAAATTAAAATTTGTAAAAAATCCAAAAAAATCGAAGATAGTTTCAATTAAATTTGCTAAAATATCGATCATAAAAATTAAAATTTGTAAAAAATCCAAAAAAATCGAGGATAGTTTCAATTAAATTTACTAAAATTTCGTGCATAAAAATTGAAATTTGGAAAAAAATCCAAAAAATCGAAGATAGTTTCAATTGAATTTGCTAAAATTTCTTTCATAAAATTTATAATTTGTACAAAAATAAAAAAAAAACGAAGATAGTTTCGATTAATTTGCTAAAATATCGATCATAAAAATGAAAATTTGTAAAAAATCCAAAAAAATCGAAGATAGTTTCGAATTAATTTACTAAAATTTCGTTCATAAAAATTAAAATTTGTAAAAAAATCCAAAAAAATCGAAGATAGTTTCAATTAAATTTGCTAAAATTTCGTTCATAAAAATTAAAATTTGTAAAAAAATCCAAAAAAATCGAAGAGAGTTTCAATTAAATTTGCTAAAATTTCGTTCATAAAAATTAAAATTTGTAAAAAAATCCAAAAAAATCGAAGACAGTTTCAATTAAATTTGCTAAAATTTCGTTCATAAAAATTAAAATTTGTAAAAAATCCAAAAAAATCGAAGATAGTTTCGAATTAATTTGCTAAAATTTCGTTCATAAAAATTAAAATTTGTAAAAAAATCCAAAAAAATCGAAAATAGTTTCAATTAAATTTGCTAGAATTTTGTTCATAAAAATTAAAATTTTTAAAAAAATCCACAAAAATTGAAGATAGTTTCAATTGAATTTGCTAAAATTTCGATCATAAAAATTAAAATTTGTAAAAAATCCAAAAAAATCGAATATAGTTTCAATTAAATTTGCTAAAATATCGATCATAAAAATTAAAATTTGTAAAAATCCAAAAAAATCGAAGATAGTTTCGAATTAATTTGCTAAAATTTCGTTCATAAAAATTAAAATTTGTAAAAAAATCCAAAAAAATCGAAGATAGTTTCAATTAAATTTGCTAAAATTTCGTTCATAAAAATTAAAATTTGTAAAAAATCCAAAAAAATCGAAGATAGTTTCATTTGAATTTGCTAAAATTTCGATCATAAAAATTAAAATTTGTAAAAAAATCCACAAAAATCGAAGATAGTTTCAATTGAATTTGCTAAAATTTCGATCATAAAAAGTAAAATTTGTAAAAAATCCAAAAAAATCGACGATAGTTTCAATTAAATTTGCTAAAATTTCGTTCATAAAAATAAAAATTTGAAAAAAAATCCAAAAAAATCGAAGATAGTTTCAATTGAATTTGCTAAAATTTCGTTCATAAAAATTAAAATTTGTAAAAAAATCCAAAAAAATCGAAGACAGTTTCAATTAAATTTGCTAAAATTTCGTTCATAAAAATTAAAATTTGTAAAAAAATCCAAAAAAATCGAAGAGAGTTTCAATTAAATTTCCTAAAATTTCGTTCATAAAAATTAAAATTTTTAAAAAAATCCACAAAAATCGAAGATAGTTTCAATTGAATTTGCTAAAATTGCGATCATAAAAATTAAAATTTGTAAAAAATCCAAAAAAATCGAAGATAGTTCCGATTAAATTTGGAAAAATTTCGTTCATAAAAATTAAAATTTGTAAAAAAATCCAAAAAAATCGAGGATAGTTTCAATTAAATTTACTAAAATTTCGTGCATAAAAATTAAAATTTGAAAAAAAATCCAAAAAATCGAAGATAGTTTCAATTGAATTTGCTAAAATTTCGTTCATAAAATTTATAATTTGTAAAAAAATCCAAAAAAATCGAAGATAGTTTCGATTAAATTTGCTAAAATATCGATCATAAAAATTAAAATTTGTAAAAAATCCAAAAAAATCGAAGATAGTTTCGAATTAATTTGCTAAAATTTCGTTCATAAAAATAAAAATTTGAAAAAAAATCCAAAAAAATCGAAGATAGTTTCAATTGAATTTGCTAAAATTTCGTTCATAAAAATTAAAATTTGTAAAAAAATCCAAAAAAATCGAAGACAGTTTCAATTAAATTTGCTAAAATTTCGTTCATAAAAATTAAAATTTGTAAAAAAATCCAAAAAAATCGAAGATAGATTCAATTAAATTTGCTAAAATTTCGTTCATAAAAATTAAAATTTGTAAAAAATCCAAAAAAATCGAAGATAGATTCAATTAAATTTGCTAAAATTTCGTTTATAAAAATTAAAATTTGTAAAAAATCCAAAAAAATCGAAGATAGTTTCAATTAAATTTGCTAAAATTTCGATCATAAAAATTAAAATTTGTAAAAAATCGAAGATAGTTTCGAATTAATTTGCTAAAATTTCGTTCATAAAAATTAAAATTTGTAAAAAATCCAAAAAAATCGAAGATAGTTTCGAATTAATTTGCTAAAATTTCGTTCATAAAAATTAAAATTTGTAAAAAAATCAAAAAAAATCGAAGATAGTTTCAATTAAATTTGCTAAAATTTCGTTCATAAAAATTAAAATTTGAAAAAAAATCCAAAAAAATCGAAGATAGTTTCAATTGAATTTGCTAAAATTTCGATCATAAAAATTAAAATTTGTAAAAAATCCAAAAAAATCGAAGATGGTTTCAATTAAATTTGCTAAAATTTCGATCATAAAAATTAAAATTTGTAAAAAATCGAAAAAAATCGATGATAATTTCGATTAAATTTGCTAAAATTTCGTTCATAAAAATTAAAATTTGTAAAAAAATCCCCAAAAATCGAAGATAGTTTCAATTGAATTTGCTAAAATTTCGATCATAAAAATTAAAATTTGTATAAAATCCAAAAAAATCGAAGATAGTTTCATTTGAATTTGCTAAAATTTCGATCATAAAAATTAAAATTTGTAAAAAAATCCACAAAAATCGAAGATAGTTTAAATTGAATTTGCTAAAATTTCGATCATAAAAATTAAAATTTGTAAAAAATCCAAAAAAATCGACGATAGTTTCAATTAAATTTGCTAAAATTTCGTTCATAAAAATAAAAATTTGAAAAAAAATCCAAAAAAATCGAAGATAGTTTCAATTGAATTTGCTAAAATTTCGTTCATAAAAATTAAAATTTGTAAAAAAATCCAAAAAAATCGAAGACAGTTTCAATTAAATTTGCTAAAATTTCGTTCATAAAAATTAAAATTTGTAAAAAATCCAAAAAAATCGAAGATAGATTCAATTAAATTTGCTAAAATTTCGTTTATAAAAATTAAAATTTGTAAAAAATCCAAAAAAATCGAAGATAGTTTCAATTAAATTTGCTAAAATTTCGATCATAAAAATTAAAATTTGTAAAAAATCCAAAAAAATCGAAGATAGTTTCGAATTAATTTGCTAAAATTTCGTTCATAAAAATTAAAATTTGTAAAAAAATCCAAAAAAATCGAAGATAGTTTCAATTAAATTTGCTAAAATTTCGTTCATAAAAATTAAAATTTGTAAAAAATCCAAAAAAATCGAAGATAGTTTCGAATTAATTTGCTAAAATTTCGTTCATAAAAATTAAAATTTGTAAAAAAATCCAAAAAAATCGAAAATAGTTTAAATTAAATTTGCTAAAATTTCGTTCATAAAAATAAAAATTTGAAAAAAAATCCAAAAAAATCGAAGTTAGTTTCAATTGAATTTGCTAAAATTTCGTTCATAAAAATTAAAATTTGTAAAAAAATAAAAAAAAATCGAAGACAGTTTCAATTAAATTTGCTAAAATTTCGTTCATAAAAATTAAAATTTGTAAAAAAATCCAAAAAAATCGAAGATAGTTTCAATTAAATTTGCTAAAATTTCGTTCATAAAAATTAAAATTTGTAAAAAAATCGAAAAAAATCGAAGACAGTTTCAATTAAATTTGCTAAAATTTCGTTCATAAAAATTAAAATTTGTAAAAAATCCAAAAAAATCGAAGATAGTTTCGAATTAATTTGCTAAAATTTCGTTCATAAAAATTAAAATTTGTAAAAAAATCCAAAAAAATCGAAGATAGTTTCAATTAAATTTGCTAAAATTTCGTTCATAAAAATTAAAATTTGTAAAAAATCCAAAAAAATCGAAGATAGTTTCGAATTAATTTGCTAAAATTTCGTTCATAAAAATTAAAATTTGTAAAAAAATCCAAAAAAATCGAAGATAGTTTCAATTAAATTTGCTAAAATTTCGTTCATAAAAATTAAAATTTTTAAAAAAATCCACAAAAATCGAAGATAGTTTCAATTGAATTTGCTAAAATTTCGATCATAAAAATTAAAATTTGTAAAAAATCGAAGATAGTTTCGAATTAATTTGCTAAAATTTCGTTCATAAAAATTAAAATTTGTAAAAAAATCCAAAAAAATCGAAAATAGTTTAAATTAAATTTGCTAAAATTTCGTTCATAAAAATTAAAATTTGTAAAAAATCCAAAAAAATCGAAGATAGTTTCGAATTAATTTGCTAAAATTTCGTTCATAAAAATTAAAATTTGTAAAAAAATCCAAAAAAATCGAAGATAGTTTCAATTAAATTTGCTAAAATTTCGTTCATAAAAATTTAAATTTGTAAAAAAATCCAAAAAAATCGAAGACAGTTTCAATTAAATTTGCTAAAAATTCGATCATAAAAATTAAAATTTGTAAAAAAATCCAAAAAAATCGAAGAGAGTTTCAATTAAATTTGCTAAAATTTCGTTCATAAAAATTAAAATTTTTAAAAAAATCCACAAAAATCGAAGATAGTTTCAATTGAATTTGCTAAAATTTCGATCATAAAAATTAAAATTTGTAAAAAATCAAAAAAAATCGAAGATAGTTTCGAATTAATTTGCTAAAATTTCGTTCATAAAAATTAAAATTTGTAAAAAAATCCAAAAAAATCGAAAATAGTTTAAATTAAATTTGCTAAAATTTCGTTCATAAAAATAAAAATTTGAAAAAAAATCCAAAAAAATCGAAGTTAGTTTCAATTGAATTTGCTAAAATTTCGTTCATAAAAATTAAAATTTGTAAAAAAATAAAAAAAAATCGAAGACAGTTTCAATTAAATTTGCTAAAATTTCGTTCATAAAAATTAAAATTTGTAAAAAAATCCAAAAAAATCGAAGATAGTTTCAATTAAATTTGCTAAAATTTCGTTCATAAAAATTAAAATTTGTAAAAAATCCAAAAAAATCGAAGATAGTTTCGAATTAATTTGCTAAAATTTCGTTCATAAAAATTAAAATTTGTAAAAAAATAAAAAAAAATCGAAGATAGTTTCAATTAAATTTGCTAAAATTTCGTTCATAAAAATTAAAATTTGAAAAAAAATCCAAAAAAATCGAAGATAGTTTCAATTGAATTTGCTAAAATTTCGATCATAAAAATTAAAATTTGTAAAAAATCCAAAAAAATCGAAGATGGTTTCAATTAAATTTGCTAAAATTTCGATCATAAAAATTAAAATTTGTAAAAAATCGAAAAAAATCGATGATAATTTCGATTAAATTTGCTAAAACTTCGTTCATAAAAATTAAAATTTGTAAAAAAATCCCCAAAAATCGAAGATAGTTTCAATTGAATTTGCTAAAATTTCGATCATAAAAATTAAAATTTGTATAAAATCCAAAAAAATCGAAGATAGTTTCATTTGAATTTGCTAAAATTTCGATCATAAAAATTAAAATTTGTAAAAAAATCCACAAAAATCGAAGATAGTTTCAATTGAATTTGCTAAAATTTCGATCATAAAAATTAAAATTTGTAAAAAATCCAAAAAAATCGACGATAGTTTCAATTAAATTTGCTAAAATTTCGTTCATAAAAATAAAAATTTGAAAAAAAATCCAAAAAAATCGAAGATAGTTTCAATTGAATTTGCTAAAATTTCGTTCATAAAAATTAAAATTTGTAAAAAAATCCAAAAAAATCGAAGACAGTTTCAATTAAATTTGCTAAAATTTCGTTCATAAAAATTAAAATTTGTAAAAAAATCCAAAAAAATCGAAGATAGATTCAATTAAATTTGCTAAAATTTCGTTTATAAAAATTAAAATTTGTAAAAAATCCAAAAAAATCGAAGATAGTTTCGAATTAATTTGCTAAAATTTCGTTCATAAAAATTAAAATTTGTAAAAAAATCCAAAAAAATCGAAGATAGTTTCAATTAAATTTGCTAAAATTTCGTTCATAAAAATTAAAATTTGAAAAAAAATCCAAAAAAATCGAAGATAGTTTCAATTGAATTTGCTAAAATTTCGTTCATTAAAATTCATTAAAATTTAAATTTGTAAAAAAATCCAAAAAAATCGAAGACAGTTTCAATTAAATTTGCTAAAAATTCGATCATAAAAATTAAAATTTGTAAAAAAATCCAAAAAAATCGGAAAGAGTTTCAATTAAATTTGCTAAAATTTCGTTCATAAAAATTAAAATTTTTAAAAAAATCCACAAAAATCGAAGATAGTTTCAATTGAATTTGCTAAAATTTCGATCATAAAAATTAAAATTTGTAAAAAATCGAAGATAGTTTCGAATTAATTTGCTAAAATTTCGTTCATAAAAATTAAAATTTGTAAAAAATCCAAAAAAATCGAAGATAGTTTCGAATTAATTTGCTAAAATTTCGTTCATAAAAATTAAAATTTGTAAAAAAATCCAAAAAAATCGAAGATAGTTTCAATTAAATTTGCTAAAATTTCGTTCATAAAAATTAAAATTTGTAAAAAATCCAAAAAAATCGAAGATAGTTTCGAATTAATTTGCTAAAATTTCGTTCATAAAAATTAAAATTTGTAAAAAAATCAAAAAAAATCGAAGATAGTTTCAATTAAATTTGCTAAAATTTCGTTCATAAAAATTAAAATTTGAAAAAAAATCCAAAAAAATCGAAGATAGTTTCAATTGAATTTGCTAAAATTTCGATCATAAAAATTAAAATTTGTAAAAAATCCAAAAAAATCGAAGATGGTTTCAATTAAATTTGCTAAAATTTCGATCATAAAAATTAAAATTTGTAAAAAATCGAAAAAAATCGATGATAATTTCGATTAAATTTGCTAAAATTTCGTTCATAAAAATTAAAATTTGTAAAAAAATCCCCAAAAATCGAAGACAGTTTCAATTGAATTTGCTAAAATTTCGATCATAAAAATTAAAATTTGTATAAAATCCAAAAAAATCGAAGATAGTTTCATTTGAATTTGCTAAAATTTCGATCATAAAAATTAAAATTTGTAAAAAAATCCACAAAAATCGAAGATAGTTTCAATTGAATTTGCTAAAATTTCGTTCATAAAAATTAAAATTTGTAAAAAAATCCAAAAAATCGAAGACAGTTTCAATTAAATTTGCTAAAATTTCGTTCATAAAAATTAAAATTTGTAAAAAAATCCAAAAAAATCGAAGATAGATTCAATTAAATTTGCTAAAATTTCGTTTATAAAAATTAAAATTTGTAAAAAATCCAAAAAAATCGAAGATAGTTTCAATTAAATTTGCTAAAATTTCGATCATAAAAATTAAAATTTGTAAAAAATCCAAAAAAATCGAAGATAGTTTCGAATTAATTTGCTAAAATTTCGTTCATAAAAATTAAAATTTGTAAAAAAATCCAAAAAAATCGAAGATAGTTTCAATTAAATTTGCTAAAATTTCGTTCATAAAAATTAAAATTTGTAAAAAATCCAAAAAAATCGAAGATAGTTTCGAATTAATTTGCTAAAATTTCGTTCATAAAAATTAAAATTTGTAAAAAAATCCAAAAAAATCGAAGATAGTTTCAATTAAATTTGCTAAAATTTCGTTCATAAAAATTAAAATTTGAAAAAAAATCCAAAAAAATCGAAGATAGTTTCAATTGAATTTGCTAAAATTTCGTTCATTAAAATTTAAATTTGTAAAAAAATCCAAAAAAATCGAAGACAGTTTCAATTAAATTTGCTAAAAATTCGATCATAAAAATTAAAATTTGTAAAAAAATCCAAAAAAATCGGAAAGAGTTTCAATTAAATTTGCTAAAATTTCGTTCATAAAAATTAAAATTTTTAAAAAAATCCACAAAAATCGAAGATAGTTTCAATTGAATTTGCTAAAATTTCGATCATAAAAATTAAAATTTGTAAAAAATCGAAGATAGTTTCGAATTAATTTGCTAAAATTTCGTTCATAAAAATTAAAATTTGTAAAAAAATCCAAAAAAATCGAAAATAGTTTAAATTAAATTTGCTAAAATTTCGTTCATAAAAATAAAAATTTGAAAAAAAATCCAAAAAAATCGAAGTTAGTTTCAATTGAATTTGCTAAAATTTCGTTCATAAAAATTAAAATTTGTAAAAAAATAAAAAAAAATCGAAGACAGTTTCAATTAAATTTGCTAAAATTTCGTTCATAAAAATTAAAATTTGTAAAAAAATCCAAAAAAATCGAAGATAGTTTCAATTAAATTTGCTAAAATTTCGTTCATAAAAATTAAAATTTGTAAAAAAATCGAAGACAGTTTCAATTAAATTTGCTAAAATTTCGTTCATAAAAATTAAAATTTGTAAAAAATCCAAAAAAATCGAAGATAGTTTCGAATTAATTTGCTAAAATTTCGTTCATAAAAATTAAAATTTGTAAAAAAATCCAAAAAAATCGAAGATAGTTTCAATTAAATTTGCTAAAATTTCGTTCATAAAAATTAAAATTTGTAAAAAATCCAAAAAAATCGAAGATAGTTTCGAATTAATTTGCTAAAATTTCGTTCATAAAAATTAAAATTTGTAAAAAAATCCAAAAAAATCGAAGATAGTTTCAATTAAATTTGCTAAAATTTCGTTCATAAAAATTAAAATTTTTAAAAAAATCCACAAAAATCGAAGATAGTTTCAATTGAATTTGCTAAAATTTCGATCATAAAAATTAAAATTTGTAAAAAATCGAAGATAGTTTCGAATTAATTTGCTAAAATTTCGTTCATAAAAATTAAAATTTGTAAAAAAATCCAAAAAAATCGAAAATAGTTTAAATTAAATTTGCTAAAATTTCGTTCATAAAAATTAAAATTTGTAAAAAATCCAAAAAAATCGAAGATAGTTTCGAATTAATTTGCTAAAATTTCGTTCATAAAAATTAAAATTTGTAAAAAAATCCAAAAAAATCGAAGATAGTTTCAATTAAATTTGCTAAAATTTCGTTCATAAAAATTTAAATTTGTAAAAAAATCCAAAAAAATCGAAGACAGTTTCAATTAAATTTGCTAAAAATTCGATCATAAAAATTAAAATTTGTAAAAAAATCCAAAAAAATCGAAGAGAGTTTCAATTAAATTTGCTAAAATTTCGTTCATAAAAATTAAAATTTTTAAAAAAATCCACAAAAATCGAAGATAGTTTCAATTGAATTTGCTAAAATTTCGATCATAAAAATTAAAATTTGTAAAAAATCAAAAAAAATCGAAGATAGTTTCGAATTAATTTGCTAAAATTTCGTTCATAAAAATTAAAATTTGTAAAAAAATCCAAAAAAATCGAAAATAGTTTAAATTAAATTTGCTAAAATTTCGTTCATAAAAATAAAAATTTGAAAAAAAATCCAAAAAAATCGAAGTTAGTTTCAATTGAATTTGCTAAAATTTCGTTCATAAAAATTAAAATTTGTAAAAAAATAAAAAAAAATCGAAGACAGTTTCAATTAAATTTGCTAAAATTTCGTTCATAAAAATTAAAATTTGTAAAAAAATCCAAAAAAATCGAAGATAGTTTCAATTAAATTTGCTAAAATTTCGTTCATAAAAATTAAAATTTGTAAAAAATCCAAAAAAATCGAAGATAGTTTCATTTGAATTTGCTAAAATTTCGATCATAAAAATTAAAATTTGTAAAAAAATCCACAAAAATCGAAGATAGTTTCAATTGAATTTGCTAAAATTTCGATCATAAAAAGTAAAATTTGTAAAAAATCCAAAAAAATCGACGATAGTTTCAATTAAATTTGCTAAAATTTCGTTCATAAAAATAAAAATTTGAAAAAAAATCCAAAAAAATCGAAGATAGTTTCAATTGAATTTGCTAAAATTTCGTTCATAAAAATTAAAATTTGTAAAAAAATCCAAAAAAATCGAAGACAGTTTCAATTAAATTTGCTAAAATTTCGTTCATAAAAATTAAAATTTGTAAAAAAATCCAAAAAAATCGAAGAGAGTTTCAATTAAATTTCCTAAAATTTCGTTCATAAAAATTAAAATTTTTAAAAAAATCCACAAAAATCGAAGATAGTTTCAATTGAATTTGCTAAAATTGCGATCATAAAAATTAAAATTTGTAAAAAATCCAAAAAAATCGAAGATAGTTCCGATTAAATTTGGAAAAATTTCGTTCATAAAAATTAAAATTTGTAAAAAAATCCAAAAAAATCGAGGATAGTTTCAATTAAATTTACTAAAATTTCGTGCATAAAAATTAAAATTTGAAAAAAAATCCAAAAAATCGAAGATAGTTTCAATTGAATTTGCTAAAATTTCGTTCATAAAATTTATAATTTGTAAAAAAATCCAAAAAAATCGAAGATAGTTTCGATTAAATTTGCTAAAATATCGATCATAAAAATTAAAATTTGTAAAAAATCCAAAAAAATCGAAGATAGTTTCGAATTAATTTGCTAAAATTTCGTTCATAAAAATAAAAATTTGAAAAAAAATCCAAAAAAATCGAAGATAGTTTCAATTGAATTTGCTAAAATTTCGTTCATAAAAATTAAAATTTGTAAAAAAATCCAAAAAAATCGAAGACAGTTTCAATTAAATTTGCTAAAATTTCGTTCATAAAAATTAAAATTTGTAAAAAAATCCAAAAAAATCGAAGATAGATTCAATTAAATTTGCTAAAATTTCGTTTATAAAAATTAAAATTTGTAAAAAATCCAAAAAAATCGAAGATAGTTTCAATTAAATTTGCTAAAATTTCGATCATAAAAATTAAAATTTGTAAAAAATCAAAAAAATCGAAGATAGTTTCGAATTAATTTGCTAAAATTTCGTTCATAAAAATTAAAATTTGTAAAAAAATCCAAAAAAATCGAAGATAGTTTCAATTAAATTTGCTAAAATTTCGTTCATAAAAATTAAAATTTGTAAAAAATCCAAAAAAATCGAAGATAGTTTCGAATTAATTTGCTAAAATTTCGTTCATAAAAATTAAAATTTGTAAAAAAATCAAAAAAAATCGAAGATAGTTTCAATTAAATTTGCTAAAATTTCGTTCATAAAAATTAAAATTTGAAAAAAAATCCAAAAAGATCGAAGATAGTTTCAATTGAATTTGCTAAAATTTCGATCATAAAAATTAAAATTTGTAAAAAATCCAAAAAAATCGAAGATGGTTTCAATTAAATTTGCTAAAATTTCGATCATAAAAATTAAAATTTGTAAAAAATCGAAAAAAATCGATGATAATTTCGATTAAATTTGCTAAAACTTCGTTCATAAAAATTAAAATTTGTAAAAAAATCCCCAAAAATCGAAGATAGTTTCAATTGAATTTGCTAAAATTTCGATCATAAAAATTAAAATTTGTATAAAATCCAAAAAAATCGAAGATAGTTTCAATTGAATTTGCTAAAATTTCGATCATAAAAAGTAAAATTTGTAAAAAATCCAAAAAAATCGACGATAGTTTCAATTAAATTTGCTAAAATTTCGTTCATAAAAATAAAAATTTGAAAAAAAATCCAAAAAAATCGAAGATAGTTTCAATTGAATTTGCTAAAATTTCGTTCATAAAAATTAAAATTTGTAAAAAAATCCAAAAAAATCGAAGACAGTTTCAATTAAATTTGCTAAAATTTCGTTCATAAAAATTAAAATTTGTAAAAAAATCCAAAAAAATCGAAGAGAGTTTCAATTAAATTTCCTAAAATTTCGTTCATAAAAATTAAAATTTTTAAAAAAATCCACAAAAATCGAAGATAGTTTCAATTGAATTTGCTAAAATTGCGATCATAAAAATTAAAATTTGTAAAAAATCCAAAAAAATCGAAGATAGTTCCGATTAAATTTGGAAAAATTTCGTTCATAAAAATTAAAATTTGTAAAAAAATCCAAAAAAATCGAGGATAGTTTCAATTAAATTTACTAAAATTTCGTGCATAAAAATTAAAATTTGAAAAAAAATCCAAAAAATCGAAGATAGTTTCAATTGAATTTGCTAAAATTTCGTTCATAAAATTTATAATTTGTAAAAAAATCCAAAAAAATCGAAGATAGTTTCGATTAAATTTGCTAAAATATCGATCATAAAAATTAAAATTTGTAAAAAATCCAAAAAAATCGAAGATAGTTTCGAATTAATTTGCTAAAATTTCGTTCATAAAAATAAAAATTTGAAAAAAAATCCAAAAAAATCGAAGATAGTTTCAATTGAATTTGCTAAAATTTCGTTCATAAAAATTAAAATTTGTAAAAAAATCCAAAAAAATCGAAGACAGTTTCAATTAAATTTGCTAAAATTTCGTTCATAAAAATTAAAATTTGTAAAAAAATCCAAAAAAATCGAAGATAGATTCAATTAAATTTGCTAAAATTTCGTTTATAAAAATTAAAATTTGTAAAAAATCCAAAAAAATCGAAGATAGTTTCAATTAAATTTGCTAAAATTTCGATCATAAAAATTAAAATTTGTAAAAAATCAAAAAAATCGAAGATAGTTTCGAATTAATTTGCTAAAATTTCGATCATAAAAATTAAAATTTGTAAAAAATCCAAAAAAATCGAAGATAGTTTCGAATTAATTTGCTAAAATTTCGTTCATAAAAATAAAAATTTGAAAAAAAATCCAAAAAAATCGAAGATAGTTTCAATTGAATTTGCTAAAATTTCGTTCATAAAAATTAAAATTTGTAAAAAAATCCAAAAAAATCGAAGACAGTTTCAATTAAATTTGCTAAAATTTCGTTCATAAAAATTAAAATTTGTAAAAAAATCCAAAAAAATCGAAGATAGATTCAATTAAATTTGCTAAAATTTCGTTTATAAAAATTAAAATTTGTAAAAAATCCAAAAAAATCGAAGATAGTTTCAATTAAATTTGCTAAAATTTCGATCATAAAAATTAAAATTTGTAAAAAATCAAAAAAATCGAAGATAGTTTCGAATTAATTTGCTAAAATTTCGTTCATAAAAATTAAAATTTGTAAAAAAATCCAAAAAAATCGAAGATAGTTTCAATTAAATTTGCTAAAATTTCGTTCATAAAAATTAAAATTTGTAAAAAATCCAAAAAAATCGAAGATAGTTCCGAATTAATTTGCTAAAATTTCGTTCATAAAAATTAAAATTTGTAAAAAAATCAAAAAAAATCGAAGATAGTTTCAATTAAATTTGCTAAAATTTCGTTCATAAAAATTAAAATTTGAAAAAAAATCCAAAAAAATCGAAGATAGTTTCAATTGAATTTGCTAAAATTTCGATCATAAAAATTAAAATTTGTAAAAAATCCAAAAAAATCGAAGATAGTTTCGAATTAATTTGCTAAAATTTCGTTCATAAAAATTAAAATTTGTAAAAAAATCCAAAAAAATCGAAGATAGTTTCAATTAAATTTGCTAAAATTTCGTTCATAAAAATTAAAATTTGTAAAAAAATCGAAAAAAATCGAAGACAGTTTCAATTAAATTTGCTAAAATTTCGTTCATAAAAATTAAAATTTGTAAAAAATCCAAAAAAATCGAAGATAGTTTCGAATTAATTTGCTAAAATTTCGTTCATAAAAATTAAAATTTGTAAAAAAATCCAAAAAAATCGAAGATAGTTTCAATTAAATTTGCTAAAATTTCGTTCATAAAAATTAAAATTTTTAAAAAAATCCACAAAAATCGAAGATAGTTTCAATTGAATTTGCTAAAATTTCGTTCATAAAAATTAAAATTTGTAAAAAATCGAAGATAGTTTCGAATTAATTTGCTAAAATTTCGTTCATAAAAATTAAAATTTGTAAAAAAATCCAAAAAAATCGAAAATAGTTTAAATTAAATTTGCTAAAATTTCGTTCATAAAAATTAAAATTTGTAAAAAATCCAAAAAAATCGAAGATAGTTTCGAATTAATTTGCTAAAATTTCGTTCATAAAAATTAAAATTTGTAAAAAAATCCAAAAAAATCGAAGATAGTTTCAATTAAATTTGCTAAAATTTCGTTCATAAAAATTTAAATTTGTAAAAAAATCCAAAAAAATCGATAACAGTTTCAATTAAATTTGCTAAAAATTCGATCATAAAAATTAAAATTTGTAAAAAAATCCAAAAAAATCGAAGAGAGTTTCAATTAAATTTGCTAAAATTTCGTTCATAAAAATTAAAATTTTTAAAAAAATCCACAAAAATCGAAGATAGTTTCAATTGAATTTGCTAAAATTTCGATCATAAAAATTAAAATTTGTAAAAAATCAAAAAAAATCGAAGATAGTTTCGAATTAATTTGCTAAAATTTCGTTCATAAAAATTAAAATTTGTAAAAAAATCCAAAAAAATCGAAAATAGTTTAAATTAAATTTGCTAAAATTTCGTTCATAAAAATAAAAATTTGAAAAAAAATCCAAAAAAATCGAAGTTAGTTTCAATTGAATTTGCTAAAATTTCGTTCATAAAAATTAAAATTTGTAAAAAAATAAACAAAAATCGAAGACAGTTTCAATTAAATTTGCTAAAATTTCGTTCATAAAAATTAAAATTTGTAAAAAAATCCAAAAAAATCGAAGATAGTTTCAATTAAATTTGCTAAAATTTCGTTCATAAAAATTAAAATTTGTAAAAAATCCAAAAAAATCGAAGATAGTTTCATTTGAATTTGCTAAAATTTCGATCATAAAAATTAAAATTTGTAAAAAAATCCACAAAAATCGAAGATAGTTTCAATTGAATTTGCTAAAATTTCGATCATAAAAAGTAAAATTTGTAAAAAATCCAAAAAAATCGACGATAGTTTCAATTAAATTTGCTAAAATTTCGTTCATAAAAATAAAAATTTGAAAAAAAATCCAAAAAAATCGAAGATAGTTTCAATTGAATTTGCTAAAATTTCGTTCATAAAAATTAAAATTTGTAAAAAAATCCAAAAAAATCGAAGACAGTTTCAATTAAATTTGCTAAAATTTCGTTCATAAAAATTAAAATTTGTAAAAAAATCCAAAAAAATCGAAGAGAGTTTCAATTAAATTTCCTAAAATTTCGTTCATAAAAATTAAAATTTTTAAAAAAATCCACAAAAATCGAAGATAGTTTCAATTGAATTTGCTAAAATTGCGATCATAAAAATTAAAATTTGTAAAAAATCCAAAAAAATCGAAGATAGTTCCGATTAAATTTGGAAAAATTTCGTTCATAAAAATTAAAATTTGTAAAAAAATCCAAAAAAATCGAGGATAGTTTCAATTAAATTTACTAAAATTTCGTGCATAAAAATTAAAATTTGAAAAAAAATCCAAAAAATCGAAGATAGTTTCAATTGAATTTGCTAAAATTTCGTTCATAAAATTTATAATTTGTAAAAAAATCCAAAAAAATCGAAGATAGTTTCGATTAAATTTGCTAAAATATCGATCATAAAAATTAAAATTTGTAAAAAATCCAAAAAAATCGAAGATAGTTTCGAATTAATTTGCTAAAATTTCGTTCATAAAAATAAAAATTTGAAAAAAAATCCAAAAAAATCGAAGATAGTTTCAATTGAATTTGCTAAAATTTCGTTCATAAAAATTAAAATTTGTAAAAAAATCCAAAAAAATCGAAGACAGTTTCAATTAAATTTGCTAAAATTTCGTTCATAAAAATTAAAATTTGTAAAAAAATCCAAAAAAATCGAAGATAGATTCAATTAAATTTGCTAAAATTTCGTTCATAAAAATTAAAATTTGTAAAAAATCCAAAAAAATCGAAGATAGATTCAATTAAATTTGCTAAAATTTCGTTTATAAAAATTAAAATTTGTAAAAAATCCAAAAAAATCGAAGATAGTTTCAATTAAATTTGCTAAAATTTCGATCATAAAAATTAAAATTTGTAAAAAATCGAAGATAGTTTCGAATTAATTTGCTAAAATTTCGTTCATAAAAATTAAAATTTGTAAAAAATCCAAAAAAATCGAAGATAGTTTCGAATTAATTTGCTAAAATTTCGTTCATAAAAATTAAAATTTGTAAAAAAATCAAAAAAAATCGAAGATAGTTTCAATTAAATTTGCTAAAATTTCGTTCATAAAAATTAAAATTTGAAAAAAAATCCAAAAAAATCGAAGATAGTTTCAATTGAATTTGCTAAAATTTCGATCATAAAAATTAAAATTTGTAAAAAATCCAAAAAAATCGAAGATGGTTTCAATTAAATTTGCTAAAATTTCGATCATAAAAATTAAAATTTGTAAAAAATCGAAAAAAATCGATGATAATTTCGATTAAATTTGCTAAAATTTCGTTCATAAAAATTAAAATTTGTAAAAAAATCCCCAAAAATCGAAGATAGTTTCAATTGAATTTGCTAAAATTTCGATCATAAAAATTAAAATTTGTATAAAATCCAAAAAAATCGAAGATAGTTTCATTTGAATTTGCTAAAATTTCGATCATAAAAATTAAAATTTGTAAAAAAATCCACAAAAATCGAAGATAGTTTAAATTGAATTTGCTAAAATTTCGATCATAAAAATTAAAATTTGTAAAAAATCCAAAAAAATCGACGATAGTTTCAATTAAATTTGCTAAAATTTCGTTCATAAAAATAAAAATTTGAAAAAAAATCCAAAAAAATCGAAGATAGTTTCAATTGAATTTGCTAAAATTTCGTTCATAAAAATTAAAATTTGTAAAAAAATCCAAAAAAATCGAAGACAGTTTCAATTAAATTTGCTAAAATTTCGTTCATAAAAATTAAAATTTGTAAAAAATCCAAAAAAATCGAAGATAGATTCAATTAAATTTGCTAAAATTTCGTTTATAAAAATTAAAATTTGTAAAAAATCCAAAAAAATCGAAGATAGTTTCAATTAAATTTGCTAAAATTTCGATCATAAAAATTAAAATTTGTAAAAAATCCAAAAAAATCGAAGATAGTTTCGAATTAATTTGCTAAAATTTCGTTCATAAAAATTAAAATTTGTAAAAAAATCCAAAAAAATCGAAGATAGTTTCAATTAAATTTGCTAAAATTTCGTTCATAAAAATTAAAATTTGTAAAAAATCCAAAAAAATCGAAGATAGTTTCGAATTAATTTGCTAAAATTTCGTTCATAAAAATTAAAATTTGTAAAAAAATCCAAAAAAATCGAAAATAGTTTAAATTAAATTTGCTAAAATTTCGTTCATAAAAATAAAAATTTGAAAAAAAATCCAAAAAAATCGAAGTTAGTTTCAATTGAATTTGCTAAAATTTCGTTCATAAAAATTAAAATTTGTAAAAAAATAAAAAAAAATCGAAGACAGTTTCAATTAAATTTGCTAAAATTTCGTTCATAAAAATTAAAATTTGTAAAAAAATCCAAAAAAATCGAAGATAGTTTCAATTAAATTTGCTAAAATTTCGTTCATAAAAATTAAAATTTGTAAAAAAATCGAAAAAAATCGAAGACAGTTTCAATTAAATTTGCTAAAATTTCGTTCATAAAAATTAAAATTTGTAAAAAATCCAAAAAAATCGAAGATAGTTTCGAATTAATTTGCTAAAATTTCGTTCATAAAAATTAAAATTTGTAAAAAAATCCAAAAAAATCGAAGATAGTTTCAATTAAATTTGCTAAAATTTCGTTCATAAAAATTAAAATTTGTAAAAAATCCAAAAAAATCGAAGATAGTTTCGAATTAATTTGCTAAAATTTCGTTCATAAAAATTAAAATTTGTAAAAAAATCCAAAAAAATCGAAGATAGTTTCAATTAAATTTGCTAAAATTTCGTTCATAAAAATTAAAATTTTTAAAAAAATCCACAAAAATCGAAGATAGTTTCAATTGAATTTGCTAAAATTTCGATCATAAAAATTAAAATTTGTAAAAAATCGAAGATAGTTTCGAATTAATTTGCTAAAATTTCGTTCATAAAAATTAAAATTTGTAAAAAAATCCAAAAAAATCGAAAATAGTTTAAATTAAATTTGCTAAAATTTCGTTCATAAAAATTAAAATTTGTAAAAAATCCAAAAAAATCGAAGATAGTTTCGAATTAATTTGCTAAAATTTCGTTCATAAAAATTAAAATTTGTAAAAAAATCCAAAAAAATCGAAGATAGTTTCAATTAAATTTGCTAAAATTTCGTTCATAAAAATTTAAATTTGTAAAAAAATCCAAAAAAATCGAAGACAGTTTCAATTAAATTTGCTAAAAATTCGATCATAAAAATTAAAATTTGTAAAAAAATCCAAAAAAATCGAAGAGAGTTTCAATTAAATTTGCTAAAATTTCGTTCATAAAAATTAAAATTTTTAAAAAAATCCACAAAAATCGAAGATAGTTTCAATTGAATTTGCTAAAATTTCGATCATAAAAATTAAAATTTGTAAAAAATCAAAAAAAATCGAAGATAGTTTCGAATTAATTTGCTAAAATTTCGTTCATAAAAATTAAAATTTGTAAAAAAATCCAAAAAAATCGAAAATAGTTTAAATTAAATTTGCTAAAATTTCGTTCATAAAAATAAAAATTTGAAAAAAAATCCAAAAAAATCGAAGTTAGTTTCAATTGAATTTGCTAAAATTTCGTTCATAAAAATTAAAATTTGTAAAAAAATAAAAAAAAATCGAAGACAGTTTCAATTAAATTTGCTAAAATTTCGTTCATAAAAATTAAAATTTGTAAAAAAATCCAAAAAAATCGAAGATAGTTTCAATTAAATTTGCTAAAATTTCGTTCATAAAAATTAAAATTTGTAAAAAATCCAAAAAAATCGAAGATAGTTTCGAATTAATTTGCTAAAATTTCGTTCATAAAAATTAAAATTTGTAAAAAAATAAAAAAAAATCGAAGATAGTTTCAATTAAATTTGCTAAAATTTCGTTCATAAAAATTAAAATTTGAAAAAAAATCCAAAAAAATCGAAGATAGTTTCAATTGAATTTGCTAAAATTTCGATCATAAAAATTAAAATTTGTAAAAAATCCAAAAAAATCGAAGATGGTTTCAATTAAATTTGCTAAAATTTCGATCATAAAAATTAAAATTTGTAAAAAATCGAAAAAAATCGATGATAATTTCGATTAAATTTGCTAAAACTTCGTTCATAAAAATTAAAATTTGTAAAAAAATCCCCAAAAATCGAAGATAGTTTCAATTGAATTTGCTAAAATTTCGATCATAAAAATTAAAATTTGTATAAAATCCAAAAAAATCGAAGATAGTTTCATTTGAATTTGCTAAAATTTCGATCATAAAAATTAAAATTTGTAAAAAAATCCACAAAAATCGAAGATAGTTTCAATTGAATTTGCTAAAATTTCGATCATAAAAATTAAAATTTGTAAAAAATCCAAAAAAATCGACGATAGTTTCAATTAAATTTGCTAAAATTTCGTTCATAAAAATAAAAATTTGAAAAAAAATCCAAAAAAATCGAAGATAGTTTCAATTGAATTTGCTAAAATTTCGTTCATAAAAATTAAAATTTGTAAAAAAATCCAAAAAAATCGAAGACAGTTTCAATTAAATTTGCTAAAATTTCGTTCATAAAAATTAAAATTTGTAAAAAAATCCAAAAAAATCGAAGATAGATTCAATTAAATTTGCTAAAATTTCGTTTATAAAAATTAAAATTTGTAAAAAATCCAAAAAAATCGAAGATAGTTTCGAATTAATTTGCTAAAATTTCGTTCATAAAAATTAAAATTTGTAAAAAAATCCAAAAAAATCGAAGATAGTTTCAATTAAATTTGCTAAAATTTCGTTCATAAAAATTAAAATTTGAAAAAAAATCCAAAAAAATCGAAGATAGTTTCAATTGAATTTGCTAAAATTTCGTTCATTAAAATTTAAATTTGTAAAAAAATCCAAAAAAATCGAAGACAGTTTCAATTAAATTTGCTAAAAATTCGATCATAAAAATTAAAATTTGTAAAAAAATCCAAAAAAATCGGAAAGAGTTTCAATTAAATTTGCTAAAATTTCGTTCATAAAAATTAAAATTTTTAAAAAAATCCACAAAAATCGAAGATAGTTTCAATTGAATTTGCTAAAATTTCGATCATAAAAATTAAAATTTGTAAAAAATCGAAGATAGTTTCGAATTAATTTGCTAAAATTTCGTTCATAAAAATTAAAATTTGTAAAAAATCCAAAAAAATCGAAGATAGTTTCGAATTAATTTGCTAAAATTTCGTTCATAAAAATTAAAATTTGTAAAAAAATCCAAAAAAATCGAAGATAGTTTCAATTAAATTTGCTAAAATTTCGTTCATAAAAATTAAAATTTGTAAAAAATCCAAAAAAATCGAAGATAGTTTCGAATTAATTTGCTAAAATTTCGTTCATAAAAATTAAAATTTGTAAAAAAATCAAAAAAAATCGAAGATAGTTTCAATTAAATTTGCTAAAATTTCGTTCATAAAAATTAAAATTTGAAAAAAAATCCAAAAAAATCGAAGATAGTTTCAATTGAATTTGCTAAAATTTCGATCATAAAAATTAAAATTTGTAAAAAATCCAAAAAAATCGAAGATGGTTTCAATTAAATTTGCTAAAATTTCGATCATAAAAATTAAAATTTGTAAAAAATCGAAAAAAATCGATGATAATTTCGATTAAATTTGCTAAAATTTCGTTCATAAAAATTAAAATTTGTAAAAAAATCCCCAAAAATCGAAGACAGTTTCAATTGAATTTGCTAAAATTTCGATCATAAAAATTAAAATTTGTATAAAATCCAAAAAAATCGAAGATAGTTTCATTTGAATTTGCTAAAATTTCGATCATAAAAATTAAAATTTGTAAAAAAATCCACAAAAATCGAAGATAGTTTCAATTGAATTTGCTAAAATTTCGTTCATAAAAATTAAAATTTGTAAAAAAATCCAAAAAATCGAAGACAGTTTCAATTAAATTTGCTAAAATTTCGTTCATAAAAATTAAAATTTGTAAAAAAATCCAAAAAAATCGAAGATAGATTCAATTAAATTTGCTAAAATTTCGTTTATAAAAATTAAAATTTGTAAAAAATCCAAAAAAATCGAAGATAGTTTCAATTAAATTTGCTAAAATTTCGATCATAAAAATTAAAATTTGTAAAAAATCCAAAAAAATCGAAGATAGTTTCGAATTAATTTGCTAAAATTTCGTTCATAAAAATTAAAATTTGTAAAAAAATCCAAAAAAATCGAAGATAGTTTCAATTAAATTTGCTAAAATTTCGTTCATAAAAATTAAAATTTGTAAAAAATCCAAAAAAATCGAAGATAGTTTCGAATTAATTTGCTAAAATTTCGTTCATAAAAATTAAAATTTGTAAAAAAATCCAAAAAAATCGAAGATAGTTTCAATTAAATTTGCTAAAATTTCGTTCATAAAAATTAAAATTTGAAAAAAAATCCAAAAAAATCGAAGATAGTTTCAATTGAATTTGCTAAAATTTCGTTCATTAAAATTTAAATTTGTAAAAAAATCCAAAAAAATCGAAGACAGTTTCAATTAAATTTGCTAAAAATTCGATCATAAAAATTAAAATTTGTAAAAAAATCCAAAAAAATCGGAAAGAGTTTCAATTAAATTTGCTAAAATTTCGTTCATAAAAATTAAAATTTTTAAAAAAATCCACAAAAATCGAAGATAGTTTCAATTGAATTTGCTAAAATTTCGATCATAAAAATTAAAATTTGTAAAAAATCGAAGATAGTTTCGAATTAATTTGCTAAAATTTCGTTCATAAAAATTAAAATTTGTAAAAAAATCCAAAAAAATCGAAAATAGTTTAAATTAAATTTGCTAAAATTTCGTTCATAAAAATAAAAATTTGAAAAAAAATCCAAAAAAATCGAAGTTAGTTTCAATTGAATTTGCTAAAATTTCGTTCATAAAAATTAAAATTTGTAAAAAAATAAAAAAAAATCGAAGACAGTTTCAATTAAATTTGCTAAAATTTCGTTCATAAAAATTAAAATTTGTAAAAAAATCCAAAAAAATCGAAGATAGTTTCAATTAAATTTGCTAAAATTTCGTTCATAAAAATTAAAATTTGTAAAAAAATCGAAAAAAATCGAAGACAGTTTCAATTAAATTTGCTAAAATTTCGTTCATAAAAATTAAAATTTGTAAAAAATCCAAAAAAATCGAAGATAGTTTCGAATTAATTTGCTAAAATTTCGTTCATAAAAATTAAAATTTGTAAAAAAATCCAAAAAAATCGAAGATAGTTTCAATTAAATTTGCTAAAATTTCGTTCATAAAAATTAAAATTTGTAAAAAATCCAAAAAAATCGAAGATAGTTTCGAATTAATTTGCTAAAATTTCGTTCATAAAAATTAAAATTTGTAAAAAAATCCAAAAAAATCGAAGATAGTTTCAATTAAATTTGCTAAAATTTCGTTCATAAAAATTAAAATTTTTAAAAAAATCCACAAAAATCGAAGATAGTTTCAATTGAATTTGCTAAAATTTCGATCATAAAAATTAAAATTTGTAAAAAATCGAAGATAGTTTCGAATTAATTTGCTAAAATTTCGTTCATAAAAATTAAAATTTGTAAAAAAATCCAAAAAAATCGAAAATAGTTTAAATTAAATTTGCTAAAATTTCGTTCATAAAAATTAAAATTTGTAAAAAATCCAAAAAAATCGAAGATAGTTTCGAATTAATTTGCTAAAATTTCGTTCATAAAAATTAAAATTTGTAAAAAAATCCAAAAAAATCGAAGATAGTTTCAATTAAATTTGCTAAAATTTCGTTCATAAAAATTTAAATTTGTAAAAAAATCCAAAAAAATCGAAGACAGTTTCAATTAAATTTGCTAAAAATTCGATCATAAAAATTAAAATTTGTAAAAAAATCCAAAAAAATCGAAGAGAGTTTCAATTAAATTTGCTAAAATTTCGTTCATAAAAATTAAAATTTTTAAAAAAATCCACAAAAATCGAAGATAGTTTCAATTGAATTTGCTAAAATTTCGATCATAAAAATTAAAATTTGTAAAAATCAAAAAAAATCGAAGATAGTTTCGAATTAATTTGCTAAAATTTCGTTCATAAAAATTAAAATTTGTAAAAAAATCCAAAAAAATCGAAAATAGTTTAAATTAAATTTGCTAAAATTTCGTTCATAAAAATAAAAATTTGAAAAAAAATCCAAAAAAATCGAAGTTAGTTTCAATTGAATTTGCTAAAATTTCGTTCATAAAAATTAAAATTTGTAAAAAAATAAAAAAAAATCGAAGACAGTTTCAATTAAATTTGCTAAAATTTCGTTCATAAAAATTAAAATTTGTAAAAAAATCCAAAAAAATCGAAGATAGTTTCAATTAAATTTGCTAAAATTTCGTTCATAAAAATTAAAATTTGTAAAAAATCCAAAAAAATCGAAGATAGTTTCATTTGAATTTGCTAAAATTTCGATCATAAAAATTAAAATTTGTAAAAAAATCCACAAAAATCGAAGATAGTTTCAATTGAATTTGCTAAAATTTCGATCATAAAAAGTAAAATTTGTAAAAAATCCAAAAAAATCGACGATAGTTTCAATTAAATTTGCTAAAATTTCGTTCATAAAAATAAAAATTTGAAAAAAAATCCAAAAAAATCGAAGATAGTTTCAATTGAATTTGCTAAAATTTCGTTCATAAAAATTAAAATTTGTAAAAAAATCCAAAAAAATCGAAGACAGTTTCAATTAAATTTGCTAAAATTTCGTTCATAAAAATTAAAATTTGTAAAAAAATCCAAAAAAATCGAAGAGAGTTTCAATTAAATTTCCTAAAATTTCGTTCATAAAAATTAAAATTTTTAAAAAAATCCACAAAAATCGAAGATAGTTTCAATTGAATTTGCTAAAATTGCGATCATAAAAATTAAAATTTGTAAAAAATCCAAAAAAATCGAAGATAGTTCCGATTAAATTTGGAAAAATTTCGTTCATAAAAATTAAAATTTGTAAAAAAATCCAAAAAAATCGAGGATAGTTTCAATTAAATTTACTAAAATTTCGTGCATAAAAATTAAAATTTGAAAAAAAATCCAAAAAATCGAAGATAGTTTCAATTGAATTTGCTAAAATTTCGTTCATAAAATTTATAATTTGTAAAAAAATCCAAAAAAATCGAAGATAGTTTCGATTAAATTTGCTAAAATATCGATCATAAAAATTAAAATTTGTAAAAAATCCAAAAAAATCGAAGATAGTTTCGAATTAATTTGCTAAAATTTCGTTCATAAAAATAAAAATTTGAAAAAAAATCCAAAAAAATCGAAGATAGTTTCAATTGAATTTGCTAAAATTTCGTTCATAAAAATTAAAATTTGTAAAAAAATCCAAAAAAATCGAAGACAGTTTCAATTAAATTTGCTAAAATTTCGTTCATAAAAATTAAAATTTGTAAAAAAATCCAAAAAAATCGAAGATAGATTCAATTAAATTTGCTAAAATTTCGTTTATAAAAATTAAAATTTGTAAAAAATCCAAAAAAATCGAAGATAGTTTCAATTAAATTTGCTAAAATTTCGATCATAAAAATTAAAATTTGTAAAAAATCAAAAAAATCGAAGATAGTTTCGAATTAATTTGCTAAAATTTCGTTCATAAAAATTAAAATTTGTAAAAAAATCCAAAAAAATCGAAGATAGTTTCAATTAAATTTGCTAAAATTTCGTTCATAAAAATTAAAATTTGTAAAAAATCCAAAAAAATCGAAGATAGTTTCGAATTAATTTGCTAAAATTTCGTTCATAAAAATTAAAATTTGTAAAAAAATCAAAAAAAATCGAAGATAGTTTCAATTAAATTTGCTAAAATTTCGTTCATAAAAATTAAAATTTGAAAAAAAATCCAAAAAGATCGAAGATAGTTTCAATTGAATTTGCTAAAATTTCGATCATAAAAATTAAAATTTGTAAAAAATCCAAAAAAATCGAAGATGGTTTCAATTAAATTTGCTAAAATTTCGATCATAAAAATTAAAATTTGTAAAAAATCGAAAAAAATCGATGATAATTTCGATTAAATTTGCTAAAACTTCGTTCATAAAAATTAAAATTTGTAAAAAAATCCCCAAAAATCGAAGATAGTTTCAATTGAATTTGCTAAAATTTCGATCATAAAAATTAAAATTTGTATAAAATCCAAAAAAATCGAAGATAGTTTCAATTGAATTTGCTAAAATTTCGATCATAAAAAGTAAAATTTGTAAAAAATCCAAAAAAATCGACGATAGTTTCAATTAAATTTGCTAAAATTTCGTTCATAAAAATAAAAATTTGAAAAAAAATCCAAAAAAATCGAAGATAGTTTCAATTGAATTTGCTAAAATTTCGTTCATAAAAATTAAAATTTGTAAAAAAATCCAAAAAAATCGAAGACAGTTTCAATTAAATTTGCTAAAATTTCGTTCATAAAAATTAAAATTTGTAAAAAAATCCAAAAAAATCGAAGAGAGTTTCAATTAAATTTCCTAAAATTTCGTTCATAAATATTAAAATTTTTAAAAAAATCCACAAAAATCGAAGATAGTTTCAATTGAATTTGCTAAAATTGCGATCATAAAAATTAAAATTTGTAAAAAATCCAAAAAAATCGAAGATAGTTCCGATTAAATTTGGAAAAATTTCGTTCATAAAAATTAAAATTTGTAAAAAAATCCAAAAAAATCGAGGATAGTTTCAATTAAATTTACTAAAATTTCGTGCATAAAAATTAAAATTTGAAAAAAAATCCAAAAAATCGAAGATAGTTTCAATTGAATTTGCTAAAATTTCGTTCATAAAATTTATAATTTGTAAAAAAATCCAAAAAAATCGAAGATAGTTTCGATTAAATTTGCTAAAATATCGATCATAAAAATTAAAATTTGTAAAAAATCCAAAAAAATCGAAGATAGTTTCGAATTAATTTGCTAAAATTTCGTTCATAAAAATAAAAATTTGAAAAAAAATCCAAAAAAATCGAAGATAGTTTCAATTGAATTTGCTAAAATTTCGTTCATAAAAATTAAAATTTGTAAAAAAATCCAAAAAAATCGA